>JACEGR010003251.1:0-108881 GCA_014170235.1 Listronotus bonariensis | reverse complement strand
GTTTTATTATAACCCTCTTATTAACATTCATATATGAGACCATTAGCCACTAGTTTCCCACCCAAATGCAAAGACGGTAACGCTGAAATAAAGCCTATTATTTTTAAATTAACCATTTTTAAAATTAAACTAGTTAGCCAGTTTGATATAAAATATTCGGGATACTCTTAAAATAACTTAACGCCGTTTTAAAAATTGCAAGTTCTAGTAATACATTAAGCTTGATTTATTAAAATTTAAACAACAAAAAAGGTCAGATGGTAAATTCGCATGCAGTCAGAATATTTTATTTTTATATAAATAAATGTTTACTGTTTTAATTGCATTATTAAAATCGTATAAGCAGCGGCTGGGTGCCATTTTAAAAGAAATATTAAATGGAAAGGGGGTCTTGTAAAAAAGCTTTAAAAAAATACCATATTTGGTACATTTAACGTTATTAGTTTTGGAAAAATGGCTATCAAATCAGGTATTTAGGTAATTTTAAAGTGCAGCCATTTTGTAGTAGAAAAAAATATTGACTTTATTTTCTAGGGTTATAAAAAGAACTCGTCAGATGCTTTAAAATGATGTGTCCTTTCTATTTAATTTTTTCAGGATGGCGCCCAGCCGTCATTTTGAAATTTTTATTTGTCAATTTTACATTAAAATATAGTAATTATGCATTAATTTAATATTCAAAGATTTTATTTTTTAAATTGATCTTGTAAAAAAAATAAAGGGCGCAGCCATTAAAAATACACTCACCAAAAAATATACACCTATATGCATAAACGTGGAAAATACTTGCTTAGGGACAAACCATGACTTAATAGTAACATCATTTTTATGCGTTTAACTAATTTTATTATAACCGCGGTAGTAATTGGTTAAAACTTTTGACGTATACCCATAAATAAACGTCAATATACCCGAGTGATAAATACTATTTTAGTCTATTTGATAGTTGGTTAATTGCCTCTACCACTAATGAACAAAACTCAGCAAATTTGTTAGCTAAAGAGATAAATAATTGTTTTTAATATTAAAAAATAATAATAATGTTCAATAGAAAAGAACAAGTTAGTTACCTATTTCTAGAAATCAGAAAAAGTTGGATTAGTAATTATAAGCCATAATTTTAATTCTAATCGCGTAAAATTAAATCTAACCACCACATTATAGTAGAGTAGTAAAAACATATCACACATCATTACGTATATAACTTGCCAATGGGATTGCTTTTTACAGGAAGTAAAAAATTTAGACATTTCTTTTGTTCAAAAATTGGTTTTAATTTTTTTACTACTTGATATATATAAAACTAAATAATAATCATCAATAAAAAATATATTTTACCATCTTTTTTATTATTAGTCATGTCAAAACTGGGCTACTTTCCGGATTTTTTTATACCCAGTGTAAGTTTTGACAGTAAAGTTAAAATTAGTTACATGTTTTGCTAATTAACAATATAGAGATTTGCGATTTTAAACTATGTGCTCTCACTATTTTGTAGGCTTGTTTAACCAAAATTATCAATTCTAATGATGTTGTCAGTAATAATAATTTAAATTGTTTGTTGTAACAATTATACTATTACCTTTATACATGCTTACAACTTATAACATGTTTATTTTGTCTAGTCTTTATTTTATGGCTCTGATACTCAGTCAATTCGCCAGTTCTCCCGTTCCGGTCATATGAGCGATTCCGCTCATAACCTTCCCCAGCTTTACCGTGGAAAATCTGGATAATTGAGCTCGAAACTTCCAAAATTCCCAGCATATAAATAAGAAACACTTAAAACAAGTAACTTAAGCAATTAACTACTCAACATGCTGTCAAATAAAGAGGTGCTACTGGTACTGCGCACAACCGGTCACTGTCACCTCTGACGAGAGACAGTGACCGCTACAACACCAACACGTAAAAACATTAGGTTGTAGAAATCTTTACTTATAGCGCTTAGCTTCAGAAGAAAAAGCCAACAATTTAACGTACATCTTTTCTTGATTCCCAAGGGTACCGAAACACCCGTACGACTCCTTCAGTCGCCTTCCCGGAAAAGCTCTGTAGCTTTCTACGAAACTTGACCGCACTACTCGGAGACCGCGGAAAGAGTGATGTTTATTTTGAATTGAAAAAATACTCACTAAGTATGGATAAAATTTTTTAAGAGCAAAGCATTTATTTTAGTTTGCATTGAAAATTTAACAAAATATACGTATTGTTTTTATTTTTATTTAAAAAACAGATAAAAGTCAGGCAATAATCAAAATGCAACGTGGTTGAGTAAACATCAATAGTAAAAAAGTTATGCGGTCATCAGTTCTGTCGCACTTTCAAACTATTTCCTTTTTGTTGCTCGGACACTATTTAAACGACGCATTTAGAAAGCAATAGTTGATTTCCGTCCTTATTTGTATGACGCTTGTGGCCTTTTTACTATTAATGATATAAAATGATTTTTACTGTTCAATATAGACAGATACATTCACCACATTATCAAAGTTATGTGCATAAATGGCATCAGATATGGTACCATTTGAAATATTTAAGATGTGGTGGAATTACTTGTTTGTTTATTTAAGTCTATTCGCAGATCTCATCTTTTAATATTTATTCAGAACTAGAGGTTGATTGAAATAAATAGCTTTAGAAAATTTAGACCACTGTATTAAGGTAATTGTCAGACGTGTCAATAAGGGTAAAGTTAATAGGCTTATGTAAATTTTGCATACATGCTTTTATCCTTACACATAAAACTAGACCGAAGAATGGTGAACCATGCAATGATCGCCCCAGTGGCCATTTTTGTGATGCCATAACGTCACTAAGTACCGAGTTTTAAAAAGGATCATATTAAACATTATTCCTGGTTTTATAATAAATAAAAATTTGTATGTAAAATTAACTAACGTAGTTCTTTTATTAATATTTTAGTATTTTTAAAAACCCATTATAAGCTACTGTGTAATTTAATATAAAAAATTTGTTTTTTTTTTAATAAAAGTTAAAGAATATACAGGGTAGTTTAAGAGAAAAATAGGTACAAGTCAGGTACATTAATTACAATTAAATTTTAAATTTAAAAAAATGTATTTAAAATCAAGAGTCATGTACTAATATAAAGTCATGGCCTTTTATTTAATTTTACAACAAATTTAAATTTAATATTTGTTTAAATCAGTTACAACTAACGCGAGAAGTTTATTTAAAATTATTTTAGTCATACATCGCAGAAAATTAAAAAAAAATAATAAAAATATCTTTTATAGGTCCACTCTAAAGCTTTTAAGTAAAATCTTCCATTAAGAAGTTTCTAGCTTTTACATCAAACAACTAGGCAGCAACAAAGTTTGCATTTTTATGCTTAGCAAACCATAATAAATAAAAGTTAATAGCGAGCGAATTTAAAAGTTTTATAGCGACTAGCTTAAAAAGAAGTTTTTCTTTTAAAATTTAAGTTACAATAACGATTTGAACTTTTTAAATACTTATTATTGCTAATGCTTTAATGGTAAACTAAAACTGTATTGACCGTAGTTAGCTTTATAAATAGTTTAATGGTATAGGGGGTAGATCAAATGGATTGACCACTGGAAAAGGAACGTTGAAAAATTGATGTTCTATGCTTAGGAACAGTATACAAACCACGATTTCTAGTCATTCGTCCGTGTACGTCACAACCTTTAATGAGTTTATTAGCCAAATACTCAGGTTGTTGAGTCTTTGAAATTGTAAAAACTATTTTTGTTACACTGGATATATACCGTTCATGAAGGTTAAGCCATCCTGAATTTTGAAAAACTGGAGTTATGTGATCAAATTTACGGATGCCGTAACAGTACCGCAAACATGCATTTTGCAGTTTTTGTAAAGTGTATTTATTTGCGACAGTTAGCATCGGCCAATATACTGGAAATCCGTTTGACAAAGTAGATAGTACCAAAGAATCTGATAAACGTAGTTTAATATCTCTGTTAAAGTTTTCCCTATATCTATATAATAGTTTAAGTTTAAAATAGCACTTTTGAACCAATTCAGAAACATGTTGATCAAAGCGTAAATTTGCGTCAATAATAAGTCCCAAATTTTTTGCTACGGCTGATGGTGTCAGTCGTATGCCATCAAGAATAATATTAAAATTATTGTTATTAGAGAACATTTCCTTAGTCTTTCCAAATATAAGCATTTTAGTCTTAGCACCATTTAATATCAATCCATGTGCCGATGATAACTGTGATATAGTTTTTAAGTCATTATTTATATATTCAGATATTTGGTTTATGTTATTTTGATCAAATGAAATATACAACTGCGTATCATCGGCATACTGATGTGATGAGCAATACTGAAGATGGCTGGTAAAGTCGGCTGTATATAAGGAAAAGAGAAGAGGTCCCAAAATACTACCCTGCGGAACTCCCTTTTGGTAGATAAAAATTCAGAAGGATCTCTGGACAATGATGAAATACACTGACTTCTCCCTTCAAGGTAACTTCCCATCAATTTAATAGAGGCTTCTGAGAAACCATAATATTTCAACTTTACTAGAAGAATCTTGTGAGAGAGAACGTCAAAGGCTTTACTATAGTCGAGCAAGATAAGGCAAGTATTTTTATCGGTATCGAGGGCTCTAAGGATATCGTCTTGGACATGTAGGAGAGCAGTTGTTGTTCCGTGAAAATCACGAAAACCAGATTGGGTACTTGGAAGTATTTTACATGGCTTTATATGCTGGTTTATTTGCTCGTACATAATTTTCTCGAGTATTTTGGAAATCGTGCAGAGAATGCTGATTGGTCGATAATGGGAGGGTTCACTTGGGTTACTAACTTTGGGAATTGGGATTATAATAGCTTTTTTCCACATTGAAGGAAATATATTTGAAGATAAACTCTGGTTTATAAGAAATGTTATTTGTGGAACGAGACAAGGAGTAATTAAGGACAAGATCTTAATATCCATTCCATCGACGCCTTTGGCATTTGACTTAATACCAGAAATAATGTTGGAAACTTGACGCTCACTTACAGGATGAAAACTAAATTCCTTATTAACATTGGGATGTTTTTTATTTATATAAAATCTTTCTATTAATTCATTGTCAACATCATTTAAGCATAAATACCAAGTTACAGCCTTCTATTCAACCTTTGCCGTATTTATTTTTTTAATTTTTAAATACTTGTTTACACTTTTAAATGTATGAATTAAAAAATAAAAATTTAAAACGGTAAATAGGGCATTTATATGTATATGCACCTTAATATTAGCGTTAAGTGAAATTTAAAAAATCCCTTCATTTTATTAAATTGGTTTAAGAGCACGTTAGTTGTAACTGATTTAAACAAATATTAAATTTAAATTTGTTGTAAAATTAAATAAAAGGCCATGACTTTATATTAGTACATGACTCTTGATTTTAAATACATTTTTTAAATTTAAAATTTAATTGTAATTAATGTACCTGACTTGTACCTATTTTTCTCTTAAACTACCCCGTATATTCTTTAACTTTTATTAAAAAAAAACCAAATTTTTTATATTAAATTACACAGTAGCTTATAATGGGTTTTTAAAAAATACTAAAATATTAATAAAAGAACTACGTTAGTTAAATTTACATACAAATTTTTATTTATTATAAAACCAGGAATAATGTTTAATATGATCCTTTTTAAAACTCGGTACTTAGTGACGTTATGGCATCACAAAAATGGCCACTGGGGCGATCATTGCATGGTTCACCATTCTTCGGTCTAGTTTTATGTGTAAGGATAAAAGCTATGATGCAAATTTACATAAGCCTATCAACTTTACCCTTATTGACACGTCTGACAATTACCTTAATACAGTGGTCTAAATTTTCTAAAGCTATTTATTTCAATCAACCTCTAGTTCTGAATAAATATTAAAAGATGAGATCTGCGAATAGACTTAAAATAAACAAAAACAAGTAATTCCACCACATCTTAAATATTTCAAATGGTACCATATCTGATGCCATTTATGCAATACTTTGATAATGTGGTAATGTATATGTCTATAATGAACAGTAAAATCATTTTATATCATCAATAGTAAAAAGGCCACAAGCGTCATACAAATAAGGACGGAAATCAACTATTGCTTTCTAAATGCATCGTTTAAATAGTGTCCGAGCAACAAAAAGGGAAATAGTTTGAAAGTGCGACAGAACTGATGACCGCATAACTTTTTTACTATTGATGTTTACTCAACCACGTTGCATTTTGATTATTGCCTGACTTTTATCTGTTTTTTAAATAAAAATAATAACAATACGTATATTTTGTTAAATTTTCAATGCAAACTAAAATAAATGCTTTGCTCTTAAAAAATTTTATCCATACTTAGTGAGTATTTTTTCAATTTAAAATAAACATCACTCTTTCCGCGGTCTCCGAGTAGTGCGGTCAAGTTTCGTAGAAAGCTACAGAGCTTTTCCGGGAAGGCGACTGAAGAGTCGGCGGGTGTTTCGGTACCCTTGGGAATCAAGAAAAGATTTACGTTACGCTGTTGGCTTTCTTCTGAAGCTAAGCGCTATAAGATTTCTACAACCTAATGTTTTTACGTGTTGGTGTTGTAGCACATGGTGTCTTTGAATGGTCGAGGACGTGCACACGCCTTCGGAAAATAGTCAGAGGTGACAGTGACCGGTTGTGCGTAGTACCAGTAGCACCTCTTGATTTGACAGCATGTTGAGTAGTTAATTGCTTAAGTTACTTGTTTTAAGTGTTTCTTATTTATATGCTGGGAATTTTGGAAGTTTTGAGCTCAATTATCCAGATTTTCCACGGTAAAGCTGGGGAAGGTTATGAGCGGAATCGCTCATATGACCGGAACGGAAGAACTGGCGAATTGACTGAGTATCAGAGCCATAAAATAAAGACTAGACAAAATAAACATGTTATAAGTTGTAAGCATGTATAAAGGTAATAGTATAATTGTTACAACAAACAATTTAAATTATTATTACTGACAACATCATTAGAATTGATAATTTTGGTTAAACAAGCCTACAAAATAGTGAGAGCACATAGTTTAAAATCGCAAATCTCTATATTGTTAATTAGCAAAACATGTAACTAATTTTAACTTTACTGTCAAAACTTACACTGGGTATAAAAAAAATCCGAAAAGTAGCCCAGTTTTGACATGACAGTGTGTCCACGGATTGACTCCCAAGAGAAAAACTTTTTTATTTGGAAGTTTTTCGAAAAATTTTATTCTTCATAAAAGCTCCTGCTTGTGCTCAAACCTCCGGGGACATGTTATTTTGAAAGATTTATATACCGGGTGTTCACAATTTGGGAAAATATGAAAAAAATTAAGAATAAAGCAACTTTAGGCGGGAAGATACTATAAAAAGTAATAAGTAAAAGTTGTTGGGTTTGAAAAGTTATGCATCGATGCAAAATTTTGACGTAAGGCCTAAATGTACAGGGTCGGGCAAAAAATTGTACGCTTTATGAAATAGCATTCCCTGTAATTAACTTATTTTTCTAATAAATAAAAAATTCTATTTGTGAACAAAATTGCTTTGTAGAATTTATGTAATATACGAGGAATTTTCAAGAACTGAAAAGAATTATTATAAGAAAATATTCTGGTGAATTGATATTATCACTTTTTAAAAATGCATTAAGATGTATACAAGAAAATCAATACCTAAGTTAATTTACAGGGAATGCAGTAAAAAAATTAAAACCAATTTTTGAACAAAAGAAATGTCTAAATTTCTTTACTTCCTGTAAAAAGCAATCCCATTGGCAGAGTTATATACGTAATGATGTGTGATATGTTTTTACTACTCTACTATAAAGTGGTGAGTTAGATTTAATTTTACGCGATTAGAATTAAAATTATGGCATAATTACTTAATCCAACTTTTTCTGATTTCTAGAAATAGGTAACTAACTTGTTCTTTCCTATTAAACATTATTATTATTTTTTAATATTAAAAACAATTATTTATCATTTAGCTAACAAATTTGCTGACTTTTGTTCATTAATTGAAAACGAATTAACCAACTATAAAATAGTATTTATCAATCAGGTATATTGACGTTTATTTATGGAATATACGTCAAAAGTTTTAACCAATTACTACCGCGGTTATAATAAAATTAGTTAAACGCATAAAAATGATTACTATTAAGTCATGGTCATATATATATATATATATATATATATATATATATATATATATATATAGTTATATATATATATATATATATATATATATATATATATATATATATATATATATATATATATATATATTAGTATATTACATTACAAGTGTGGAAAATGACTAATTTCACACGAGTGGGAATATTGTAGCACGAGGCGTTAGCCGAGTGCAGACAAACCCACGAGTGTAAGAAAGTCATTTTCACACGGAGTACTGTACACTATTTTTCCTACGACCACAAATTATTCACCAAAAAATAAATAAATTAAAGTTTGTCTGTTCAGAAAAAATAAAAAACAATTGAGAACTTTTGCAACACTAGGGTGATATTTACTTTGCAACACTAGTGTGATATATACTTTTCCTCACTGCTATATTATACTGTTTTGACAATATTTTTACATCGAAAATCACCTACCTAGAAGCATTATATAACTTTTATCATTTTGGAATTTAAAAAGGCCCTCACTTAATAAAAATTGTATGGTTTGTTAGGTAATAACGCTAATAGTTTAATACGGTTTTCTGCTATTATAAGGGTTTTTAAAAATTATCGATTCTTACATATTTTAGACACTCTTCTAAATAAAACGTAAGTGGTGCATATCCAAAATATTCCGTTTTTTAAAAATATCAGTAAATAAACTTACGGGATCGGGGAGTGAAAAGGGGTGCTGGGTGGGGTAAAATTGGTAAAACGAGTTAATGAAACTGAACATCACATGTAAAACTAAGTAAAAATAACAGTTTTTCCTCATATTTTTAAGAAAAAATATGTATTATTGTTGTGCTAACAATAACAAGCCATTAATGCACTTTCAAGAACTATATTTCATAAAAGTAAACTATTCAAAAATACACAAAAGTACAATTTAGTCATCTTAACAGAACTGTACCACCACGGCTAATCACCGCGCCAATAGTCGAATGCCTGAGTCACTAGATTTATTAATTTATGACAATCATGCTTAGGCAACCAATTATATTTTTCGTAAATTTTAATAAATATAAAATAAGATGATTTTCGCTAATTTGGGTTCTACCGTTTAAGGTAAATAAAAAGTTTTTTTACTGTCACTACAATAAATATGTCACTTGCAAAACCAATAGCAGTTTTAGAATGACATCATAATATGTATCACACCAGTGTTGTAAAGTACTTTGCAACACTAGTGCTATAAAGTACTTTGCAACACTAGTGTGATATAACGCATTTTCTATGCATGAAATCAGTGTGCTATTTGCTATTTTCACAAGTACGAATATAATTAATGAAAAATGTCAATATTTTTTGTTTTTTATTTTTATTTATTTTTAAGTAATCATGTTTTTAATTGAAGTTTGATTAAAGAAAAATAAAATCCTAGCAGTAAACCTTTTTAGATAAAAAAAAGAACTCAAAAGGCGTATGTGCGGTTGAAACTTTTATTTTTTTAAGCTTTATAGACATATTATGCAGAATAAGGAAGCATCGCCTTAGCTAGAAATTGTAAAAACCTTTTAACCCTTAAAAACACCTCCTCGTCTTTATCCCCTAACGAAATATTTTGGCCCAGAGAACATTTTTTCTTTCATAAGCTATGACGCATTTACCAAAAGTATACCAATAATAATTTGCTGTACAATCAGGTATTTTGCCTGGATTAATAGTGTAAAAAAATTTGACGTCCTAAGAAAATAAGAAAAATGTTATATAACTGTTTAAAAATTATATTTTTATTTTACCTTAAATAATAATATTATTGTAACAGAAAAGATAGAAGTGACATAAAAAACACTTTACGTTACAGGTGTAAGAATAGCGCCAGAAAATGGATCAAGCACCGTCATCTCTCTTTTACACGGACCCAACGACTGACGTTAGCTCACAAATCATCGCTAACTTCACTGTACCACGTTTCTCACTTAAGTGGACAAAATTTGCATTTAGAGTAACGTTGCAGAACGTAACGTTATTTTTTAATTGCAGCGAAACTGAAACCGTGGCAGTTAATCGAAAACCGTTACAATTGCTGTTTGATTCTGCCTCCACGCTCTATTTAGCACAGGCTGGTCCTATAATTGGTGAGCCCTTTGAGGTAAGTAATAATGTTTACTTAAAATTAATAGCTATTGTTTATCAATTATTGTATATTGCCAAATCTGTCCATTAGGCCGCCGAACGCAAATTACACTGGCAGTGGCGGAACGATTTGGAGGGTGGGCAGCAGTATTTGCAAGTGCAATCAGGGTCGCAATTCAGGGTCCTAGAGAGGGGGGAAGAGCTCTTAGCCTCCGTAAGACAGCCGATTAGTCTCCAAAATAAATAAGAATTTATAATATATTAGTCTTTTCGACATGTACCCGACGTCTTCTAAAAAGTGCGGAAAAATGCTACCATAAATTTCTGAAGCTAAAATATAGATCGTCATATTTTAGCTTTAAAAATTTAGCATTTTTTCGCACTTTTTAGAACTCACCCAACTTACCTTTGTCTAAAAGAGTGGGTGATTTTGAAGATACAGGGTGTCAAAAGTTTATTATGGTTTTAGTTTTTATAAATAATTTTGTTAATAATAGGTTTATTGCCTTTAAATTTGGCTAGAGAAGTTTTGTGAAACTTTGTTAGTTTAAAATAAGGTTTTTTTACTTTTTAACATATTTTACCTAAAAACGGTATACATGGTAAAAGTTGACTTAAAGAAGCTGTTTTTGGAATATTTGGATTTAAAAATTCACTTTCTGTATGAAAGTGTAGGCTATAAAGGGTGTTTAAGAAAAAGATGCCAATATTTAGGACTGTGTATCATTATGTAATATTAAAAAAGCCTGTCATAAATATCCGATCTTTTAAGATACAGAGTGGTATAACAGGTGTTTTTTTAAACTTTACCACTTTTTTATTTTTAAAAATCACCTAAGAATTTACACTTTTAAAGATAAGCATCTTATTCTGAAACACCCTGTATAGTTTAGACCCGGCCATACAGTAAGTAATTTTTTGAATCTAGATATGTGAAAACAGCTGCTGAAATCAATTTGTTCTACGTAAACCTCTTTTAGGTAAAGGATAAAAAATTAGAATTTTATCTAAAAGGTTAATACATAATGGCTTAAAAACCTCTTTCGTATTGAATTTGTGCGCAGATGGCGCCCTCTAGATTTTAGCAAAAAATAAAAGCCCAATTAATGTTTTAACCAATACACTAAAACCAGATTGATTGAGATTTAGACTTAGGTATGTAAGCAGACCCGTACATGGGGGCCTTCCCCAGGAGCCCAAAAAGACCTCTTTAAGATGGGTTGTTTGCTGGAGGTGGCACCTAAGCCGCTTTGTTTACTCACCTGAAGCCCCTTTTTTTGTGTGAAAGGCCCTGTATGTAAGTTTAAATAGATAGTCATATTTTAGCCTAAAGAATTGGTGGTAGAAACTAGAGCTTAAGCCTCCCCAAAATCACCTGCTAGGTAAGCTACTGAGTACAATATTTTAATTAAACAGAAACGTCGTAGGTTATGTAAAAAGAACGTTTATTTTAAAGTATGGCTACTTTTTCGCATTAAACCTCAGAAATTTTTGCACACCTTCGTCAGGTCGTATATTTTGACTTATAAATGGTAAAAACCCAAAGTTAAAGGGGGTACTGATGGGGGTAAAGCTTAAACAAAACTTTATGTGTACAATTCATTTTTAAAAGTTAAGCTACACAAACATATCAACAAGAGAAAATTCCAAATATTTGATATTTTACATTTTTGTGATGAAACAAACGGATTCCGGAAAAACTGTTTGCTTATTAGGCTGTGAAAACCCAAAATAACTTATTTTAATTCCACCCTTAGTGATATAGGTACTCTATTTTGTTTAATAAATGACATTTATTTTGTATGTTTTTTTATAAGCTGACGGGAGAAAATTCGCAATTTTTTAAATATTTTAGATAGAATATATTTTTTTAAATTTTAGACCAAAACCTTAATTCTCGCTTTCTAATGACATAGCGCCACATAATATTAATTTTTAATATTGCGACCATAGATCATTTATTCAAGAATTCCGTGATTTGGATTATTTGGGATGTTTTTTTTCTTGGGCCCATCGCGTTTCTTTGCTTTTTGGTTCATACGCCGATTGGGCAAACGGTTGGGCAAGGACAATTAAGGTTGGGCGCTCGCCACCCGCGCCCACCCCTGGCGCCGCCACTGGTCAAGAAAAGTTTTGTGCCTGACTTTTTCATATTTAATTTTAGTTGCTTTAAGGTCAAAACTAAAAAAATATATGTATTTTTCTTATTAAAAATTGCTTTTGTAGAAATTGAAGCAATTTTCTAGGGTTATGAGAAACAAAACAATTATTTTTTAAGGTGTGTAATTTAATTTATGGCTAGAAATACAGGATCTAATTCCTTGGCTTGTTTACGGCAAAAAGTTCATACGAACATATGTTCCAAACCTCTTAACTTTTAAGCTATAAGGTGTAAAAACTTTAAAACACAAATGGTTTTCCTAATATACCCTAATATAATGAAATTAAACTTTGATGTGCGCCTACTTAGCACAAATAGGCATTTTTTAATGTTAAAGATTTTTAATTATTTTTACTAGTGGCGTCCGAACAAGATGTACAATGGGGATTTTTTAAAAATATATTGTACGGCACTGGTTTTTTAAAAAATAAAAATTATGTTTAAAATATCCATTTGGTTTTCAAAAAATTTACCCTTTTACCTATTTTTTAATGCACCATTTTTGCGCAACAAAATAAAAACCGTTTTTATGCATGTATAAAGAAATTTTTTGAAATAGTATGCTGACGCCCTATTTTTAGTTTTTTTTGTGCCTCGGAGTACAAAAGTAAAAATTCAAATTTGTTGCGAAATAAATGATGATTTTAAAAAATTATTTTTATTTTTGGAATAAGTATGTGTCGTATTTTTTTCTTTTTAATTGTATATTTTTATGTTTGTATGAGCTCTCATATATTAAATATACCTTTTAACTTAAATCAGACAAAAGGCAAATTTTAAAACTAGAAATAAAGTTTTTAGCGTTTTTTAATGTCTAGAATTAGAATTTAGGCATAAGAACAAAAACACATTTTTTTTTAGAAAATTATTGTTTCTTTGATGCAAAGGAAGCGTTCCCCAAAAATGTTAAAACTGTCTAAATTGGTATAAAAGTTATTGTTAAAAACAATAATTTTTAAAAAAGTAATAAGGAAGCTTGCGTGCAAAACAAATTTACAGGGTGTCCGAAAATTCAACGATAATATTAAAAACACCAGTGTAAGAACTTATAAGCATCCAAAAACATACAATAACCCATGTAAAAATTCAATAATTTTTATAATATTGGCACTTTAATTAAAATTTTATTATTTCGGTAAAGGTCATAACAAAGTTATTTCAAATAAAACACCTTTTAGATTTTTTTATATTTTAAAAATTCATTAAATGAAAATATAAAGATGAGGTTATATAACCCTATATCTAAAAGAGTTATTAAGAAAAGCTGTTTCATGCACACCTAAAATATTAATAAAAAACTGGTAGTATAACCTAAGAATAACAAACCCTGGTTTTCCAAATCTTGTGATAAAGCTTAAAAGTTCATGCTCACAAAAATGTTTCTACAGGATCCTAGTCCAGAAAACCGATAGGCCAGCATTGAAGCAAGAAACTACTACAATCAAACAATTTCTGAAGCCAAAGACTCCTTCGACAATCGTAATAAAAACAAAGTTCTTTCTTGCTCAAATGGCAGCAAATCTTTCTGGTCCTTTGCGAAAAACATAGGTAGGAATTTTTGTACCAGTTCTTTTCCGCCACTAGCTTTGGAAGATGAAATTGTTTCTACCGCTAAAGGAAAGGCAGAATTATTTGCTAAACAATTTGCTGCCAATTCAACCCTTGACCCTCCTGTAAATCATCCAATTCCAGCGGTTACGCCAGTTCCTCATAAAATGCCCGATATTATTTTTAAGGTAAAACACATTAAGCGTATCCTTTCTTCCCTTAACACAAAGAAATCGTCTGGGCTGGATGGCATACCAGCAATCGTTTTAAAAAAATGTGCTCCAGAAGTTGCACCAATCTTAACTCGGCTCTTTCGAATTTCTTACAGCACAGGTATCTTTCCGGAGAGCTGGAAAGCTGCACGTGTTCAACCTATTCCCAAGAAATGATCTAAATCTCTTCCATCTAACTATAGACCAATTTCAATTCTCTCAGTTCTTTGCAAAGTAATGGAAAAACTAATTAATTCACAAATTCTTAAGTACTTAGAAAAACACAAAATTTTGCATGACAGGCAGTATGGATTTCGCCACAAAAGATCTACAGCAGATCTTCTTTCCTTCGTATCACACTGCTGGAATAAGTCTCTTGAGTTTCTAGGTGAGTCCCAGATCGTTGCTCTTGATATATCCAAAGCTTTTGACCAGGTCTGGCATGCCGCACTTCTTAATAAACTTCCCTCATATGGTCTTTCAACTAAACTCTGTACTTGGCTCTCTAGTTATCTATCTGATCGTCGTATATCAGTTATTGTGGACGGCCATTCTTCAAGCTTTCACCAAGTAAATGCTGGAGTCCCTCAGGGCTCAGTTCTGGCACCAACATTGTTTCTTTTTCACATCAACGACCTTCTCTCGTCCACAACTAATTCCATTCATAGTTTCGCCGACGATAGTACCCTTCACTCTAGTTTTCAGGTTCCTAAACCCATTACTAAACCTGACTTGGAAAACAAACGCAGAGCAATGCAGATATCTCTTTCGCAGGATCTTAATTTAATATTGGATTGGGGCGCTAAAAATCTCGTCCATTTTAATGCATCCAAAACACAATCATGTTCCTTGTCGCGAAAAGAGTCATCAAATACTCATCCTCTACTTATGAGCGGCCAAGTTTTACAGAGCAAAGACACCTTTAATCTTGTGGGCGTCACATTTGAAAGTAACCTTAACTGGCATAAACACATTGTATCTATAGCCACGTCAGCTTCAAAAAGCTTGGATTTCTCTTTCGAGCCAAAAGTATTTTTCCTCTTCTAATTTATACACTTTATATGTGTCCCAAATCCGACCTCCCTTGGAATATTGTTCTTATATCTGAGGCATGGCGTCCCCCACAACCCTAAGCATTCTTGATTCTATTCAAAGAAGAGCTATTCGTCTCATTAATGATCCTTTACTTACAGAAAGGCTTCCCTCTCTTGCACATCGTCGGGCTGTGGGGAATTTATCGCTTTTTTATAGGTACTTCCATGGCTTCTGCTCTGAAGAATTGTCCAGTATAGTTCCTCCACCTACGGTTCCCAACAGAGAAACTCGTGGTTCCGCGCGTATGCATCCCTATACGGTCCAACTGGACAGGCCCCGAACTTCCCACTTTGTTCGTTTTTATCCCTAGAGTTTCTAGGTTGTGGAACCTGCTGCCAGCGGAGGTCTTTCCTTCCCCCAAATCTTCAAGTATTTAAGTCCCGTGTCAACAAACTCCCTCTTACCTCGCTTAAGACACCCACGGTACGTTAGTATTTAGGCTTTTAGCCTTCGTGGTTTGTCCAAAGATAAAAAAAAAGAAACATGTTTAAGATACAGGATGTTCCACTATATTTCGACCCATTTTAATCGCAAATAACTTTAAAACAAATAAAGTTATCAAGATGTAGATTTAGCAAAGAGTCATAGATTTTTCAAAAGTTTCATATTATATGTTTACTATTTGGCTGTAACATTTTGTTAACAAAGAAAAACAAAACAAAAGGGTCGATTTTTGCCTTTAGAAATACTTTGTTATTTTTAAAAAAACTATATATGCAGAGTTTTTTTTAGAAATATTTTTAAATTATATTTTATGCCTGAAAATGCTTTTTTGCCGAAATACAAGGTGTTGAAGTTTTAGGAAAAAAATGCCCTTTTATCCTATGTTTTCTACCATTGCAGATATTGCCACAAAATTTGATACATTTCTTTTAACCATTATATTGTTTGCATTTTTTAAATTATTTTTTAAAATTTACAGTTGCGTTTGAACAAGATTTGTATTATTATTTTTTTAAGAATAAAGTAGTACACCACTGTTTTTTTATTCAATATTATTTTTACTATACTTATTTACTTTAAACTTAATTATGTCTTAAAATATTTTTTTTGTACGACAAAGGATTTTTGTTTAAAAGTATAAGTCATTTTAGCGAAAATCTGATAAAGTATTTTATTTCTAAATTAGACCTAATGATGTGTAATAGTTTTAAAAAATACATATAAAATTGTGATTATGTAAGCATTTGACCTTTATACAAATTTACCCAAAACAAATCTTACATTTAAAACACCATATCAGATTTAAGCGATTAGCCATGCATCAAAATGACTTTTAAAAAAATCCGATTGTTGTATAAAAAATATTAATAAACCAAAGTAACCTCAGGGTAAATAATATTAAAAATAATATTGATTCAAAAAAAGCAGTAGCGTACAATTTTTTTTCTAAAAAAATGTAATACAAAACTTGCCCGAACGTCACAGGTAATTTTATTTAAAAACTTTTACAGCACAAATAGTAATTTAATAGTTAAATAAAAGTGTATCCAACTTTGTGCAAATATCTGAAGTACTAGAAAAGTTATGAAAAAAAGGCATTTTTTTCTTAAAATTTTAACCTAATTTTTTTAACCTAAACCTTTAATCTAAAAAGAAAGCATTTTCGGGCGAAATTTTCTAATATTTTGCATTTTATAGAGTGATAAAAGGAAACCACCAACTTTAAAATTATCTTAACGTTTAATATTTTCCTTTAAAATGTAACATCTGCTATACTTATTTAAAAATTGTGGATTTATTGATCCCTAAAATGACTACATGGCATGTAACAGTAATATTTGACGTTAGGGCACAACCAAATGAGAAAAATATGATTAAACCCTTTTAAAAAACTAAGGCTCTTGCGCATCTTGTTACCTAATTTGTTCTAAATTTATTCGCGAATAAAAAAAGGGTCAAAATATAGTGGAATACTGTTTATCTTAAGGTAAAATATTTTCCTTTAAAATGTAACATCAGCTATACTTATTTTGAAAAATTGTGGATTTATTGATCCCTGAAATAACTACATGGCATGTAACAGTATTATTTGACGTTAAGGCACGACCAAATGGTGAAAATACGATAAAACCCTTTTAAAAAATTAAGGACTTGCACATCTTGTTACCTAATTTGTTTTAAATTTATTCGCGAATAAAAAAGGGTCAAAATATAGTGGGATACCTTTTATAAAATATTAAAAATACTAAAAAAACTATTGATGCATTTTTAGTTATACAAAGGAGTTTTTTTGAAGTAGAATTGCGTCGACTTAAAGTCCGGTATACCATTTGACAAAAAATTGTGGATATATTGATCCCTAAAATTACTACATGTCATGTAACAGTATTATTTGACGTTAAGGCACAACCAAATGGTGAAAATATGATAAAACCCTTTTAAAAAACTTAGGCTCTTGCACATCTTGTTTCCTAATTTTTTCTAAATTCATTTGCGAATAATAAAAGGGTCAAAATATAGTCGGATACCTTTTATAAAATATTAAAAATACTAAAAAAACTATTGATGCATTTCTAGTTATAAGAAGTAATTTTTTTTAAGTAGAATTGCGTTAACATAAAGTCCGGTATACCATTTGACTTACTTTCGATTTGTTAATAAATTACTGTACATAAGTTTGACTTAATAGATGCAGAATAAATAAAGTTAAAATCATGTAATTTATAAAAATAATTTAAAAATCACAAAAATTTACTTAAAGAAACAAAGAAAAACAGCAAATGATTAATTGCCTGAAAAATCATTCAAATAGTAATATTTCCAACCTAAATTAACCATCAATAAATCAGTTTTGTGGACATGACTTATGGCAAAGCACAGCAAAAGGCGTAAATATTAGATTTGGCTCTTCTGGACCATCAATCAAATATAATTCCATTACGATTGTTGTCGATAAATTGTTTTTAAATTGAAATTCTTTTCCTTTGTTACTTTTTATTGCAGTTAATTCGTAAATGTGTTTACTCTGGCCACTTACCTCTGAGAATTGAAAATATATAATTGATTTTCTTTTATTTACGTTAAAGGGTTTAATAATTTGGTAAAACGTACAACCGACCTAAATAAAAAAACAAATAAAATAAATTAATGTTATTACAACAAAAGTACTAAAATTTAAAAATATATATATATATATATATATAATATTATATTCTTATCAGTGAAAAAGAAGTTTTAGTGGTAAATTAAAATATAATAAAAAGAAAAGAAAAAACAATAGGCTATTAATTATGTACAAAAATGGCATATTTGTTGACTTTTTCCAAATTTTTTAATAAATTAAAGATAGTCAATCAAAGTATGTATTTTAGCTCGGGAAATTTGTAAATCGTATCGTATCGTATCCAACCATATTTATAATAACATTTTTAAATTATATGCTAAATGTTAAGTATTTTTTATTAAAAGTGCTCTATGTTTGTCTTTAACTGTTTTTGGGTTATCGACGCTTAAAGAGTAATATTTTTGGATAATATGATTTAATTAAATATATTAATACACAATAAAGGTAATACAGGTGATTACCTAATACTTCAAAGTCATTAAAATTTTTACCTATTGATGGATTTTCGTACTAGTTTTTAAATACAAATTATTTGTTAGATAAAAACTACAGCACCCAGGTCCGACTATCGCCCCCATAGGTGGTGCACTGCAGTCTTAAGGCTTATTGTACCTTGACCTCTACTCTTTCTCATTTACACACCATTCATTTTATAACCTGAAAGTTGCTGCTCGGTCCATTTGTTCACCCTCCCGAGCAGAACACCGCGTGCCCGGTCACCCATCCAAGTTATGGCCGCACTCCTCACTGCTTAACTCCGGTGATCGACAAGGTTGATCGTACTGGAGCAGCCACGCTATGTTACAACTGTAAAGAAAATACCATTAAAGCAAAAAGAAGATACATTAATAATTTGTTAAAGAAAAAAATCATCAATTATACCAATTTTTTGCAAACAATGTTCTGTAACTTTTTTCTTTGCAATTTTAGGTACAGTTATGGTATATTCAGTTAAAAAAATTATTTAGGTACCTTTTAACGAGTCTATTGTAAAAGGTGCTGAGACTAACAAGAGGTAAAATATGGTTCTCTTCAAATTATTTTACGTTGAACGATTTTTCTAAATCTTTGCGTGTAACTTTTTAATTTCTCGTTATAAATTTTTTCTTTGTTCATTTTGGTATGAAGGGTTATCTTAAAAATGGTGTATGGTAAAAAGTGCTGAGGTTAATAATGCTAAACAAACTTTGATTAGTCAAAGTGTCACACTGCAACGATTTTTGATAATTTTTACGTAATTTTTTTAAATGTCTTGTAATAACTTTTTTCTTTGTGCATTTGAGTTAATTATGTTGCTAAATAAATAAAAAATAAGCTAATTTGTTTACCGAATTTATTTATATTTAAAAAAATAATAACATTTATTTTTTCTTTAGATTCAGTATCTTCTTTTAATATCTCATTTTTATCGCAATTGATACCTAAGCACTCATTGCAGAACGTGGGACAATTAATACCTATCTTTATGCAACCACAGTTTCTTGTACATTCTTTCGTACATCGGCACTAAATATTGGAAATAATCCATATCCCAAATTTTTATACTAATATGTGTCTAAAAAAATAGTATCCTGGACTGAAGAGTCATATTTTGAAATCGGTGTTGTCGAAATCAGATACAAATTTATCAGAAATAAGAACATTTTAACGACGGCCGTGAGTACTGGTTGTGGATAATATGCGCAGGTAATAGCCATGGGTAATAAGCCATATTTACTGTTTAAAATCACATTTATAAATAATGTTTCTATTATTAAGTAGTCGTTAAAAAAATGCAAATTTAAAAAAATAATAATAAAAATTATTTTGACTAACCATATTTTGCTTAGAATTAACCTCAAAATGTTTTACAATATAAAGTTTTGAGGTAAAAATAGTTTTTTTTTTATTTAGCAATATTCATACCTAAATGAACAAAAAAAAAAGTTGTAACGAAAAATTAAAAGATATACGTAAAGGTTAGGAAAAATCATTAAACGTAGAGTAATTTGAAGAACCATATTAAACTTATTATTAGTCCTAGAACCCTATACAATAGACCCGTTTAAATGTAAACCTTTTTTTTCAACTAAATATACCATTGTTTTTACCTAAAACTGCGTAAAAAGAGTTGCAGAACATTGTTTGCGAAAAAATAGGCAAATTTGCCAAAAAGTGGCATTCAGATACAAAATCTGGTAAAATATACATGGTGTTCCATTTAAACAGGCCTACTTGAAAATGAAAAGTGTGTTTTTGAGACAGCTTGTATATTAATTTGTACTGTCAGTAAAAAGACTGTATTCAAATAAACATTTTTTTTATAGGTTTATTTTTGTAGCTTGTATAAGTAGAGTTGGGACAACTATTTTTATACATAATAAAAATAAAATACGGGGTGGCCATTTTAAAACTAAACAAAGCTAATTTTGGGAAATCAAGGTCATTTACGAAGAAACACTTGGACACGTAAATTTTTATTTTAGAAGGAAATGTGTCATACTTTTACCCCCTGAGCTGCAACTTTCTTTATAAATATATTTTTTATCCCATCGCAAATAAATTCGTATCGTTAGATTTATTAAAAATTTCTTTATTTAAAAAGTACTCGTCTAAAAAGAGTTGCCTACTGCAAAAAAAGGGTTAAACATAAAAATGTAAATTTACATTTTTTAGAATTTTTATATTAAGGGTGTTACCTCTTCAAATTTACCTATGTTTATTGTTTACATGTCCTTTGTTTTCATAATAAATTTATATACAAAACACTATTTATCTTCAGGGCATTTATTTTTATGACAAATAATTTAAATTGCAATACGCTGCAAACAAGAACGTGCCTTACAAATTTATGGCCAACTAAACCTAAATTTAAATGCCGTTGATGCAGCTCATGGCGGCCCGTTTTAAAAGAAATAAACAGTGCACTTAACAAAGCAAATCGACAAAAGAGTTGTGCAAACCGGAAATAAATAAATATAAGTGAAAAATGCTACCAAAGCTGCATTTTTCTGTTGGCTGGTTTTCTTTTACATTTATTTGAAAAAGGTAAAATAAATTTAATTTTTAATTAAACGTTGATAGTTTTCTAAATGTAAAGTTAATATTACTATAGAAACTATTAAGAACATCAGCTTAAAGTGTGTTTGCATGCGGAGTGAAATTATAAATATACATATTTTAAAAAATAGAAATACGTTTTTTTTTTGTGGGAAAACATATAATTTAATAAAAAATAACTTTCTTTAGGTATACGTATCTGATAAATAGGGCGGGGTTAGGCTTATAAAAATATACAGTGTGCCTTACCATATACAGTGTGTCTACTTTAGTTCACACCCTATGAAATGCTTCTTAAATAAAAGTTTTACGAAAACAAGTTATTCTTTATAACACGTTAGATTTCTTCAAATAAAAACAAATTATTAAGATTTATCTGGTATCAAGTAGGTATCTCATTGAATTACCTTGCAACATTTTTTTTAATATAAGTTATATTAATATTATTAGCTAATAATTTTTCCGCACTTTAAAATTTGTTACCACCTTGAAAAAAAAATTACTTTATTATACTTAGCACACATTAAGATCAACTGTTTTCTCCAAGCCTTTTTTTTATATTTTTACAAATTTAAAACGTTTGCCTTTCAAGTTTTAGGATGTTCTACTGTGTCACAAGATGCTAATTTTGGATATAATACCATCTGCATATTACTTCCGGTTTAACCAGACGTGATACAAAACTTTATTATATTAAACAAAACAATCGGTATATTTTTAGGATTTAAATTATAAAACTTATTTCTGACATAAAACATTAAATATACCTATTATTTTTAGTTTTGAGAAGACAGCACAATATCCATTAAATTGTTTATTGTGCGGTCGTTAGGACATTTTTAATCGCCAATTTTTCTTAAAATAAAAAAGGTAGGTAATGAAAATATTATATGGTATATAAAAGATTTTACCTAGGGAATGACTGGTAAAAGTTAAATTTTAATAAATTATTAGAATTTTAAATTTTATGGCACTTCCGGTTAATAAGGAAGTTTGATTATAATGAGGTAGAGGTTTTAAAAAAAAAAATTTTAGAACTGCATATTGTTTGGTCATTTGGACATTTTCTCTAAAACCAAAAAGATAGGTTATGGGTACATAAAAGATTTTATATAAGAAATGGTACGTTGAAATAAAATCGGGGTATTGTGTTTAAAACATCAAAGTTCTTATCACTTCTGGTTAAACCGGGAGTAATACACAGGTGCTATTATATCTAAAATTTGCATCTGGTGATATAATTTAACATCGCTAAATTTAAAAAGTGAAATAGTGACCGACTCTGGTTTGACCCTATCTGATATTTATGGTGCTCAAATGGAAAGGCAGATAAAAGTTGAAATTAAGATTTAAACTAACTAGTTCATATTTTATACGCAGATAAAGCGAAACCCAAAAACCAAAAATCAAATCAGATCAAAAATATTTTATCCAAAATTTATTTATTTTATCTGTTTACAATCGCTTTGTTTATTTGCTTTGTGAAGTGCACTTTTTTAATCAGCTGGGTCGGAGTGCATTTATGTTCGTACATTCTTAGTCGGCTTTAAAATTAAAAAGTTGTTACTTTGTTAGTTTTTAATTAACCCGAAATATTTTTTTCGAATACAAATTGTTTGTTAGGTAATATTACCTATTTTTATTATTTATGTGGATCCATTTAAGGCCTACAAAAATGTGCGTTTTCAATATCCTATACAGGATGCTTCTGAAATGAATCACAAAAACTAAGGTGCTGATTTTACATAATAAAATGATTGTTAAGCTTTATACAGCGTGTCCAAGATAAGGATCCTAAGCATGGGAGTCTCAGTACCTATTGGAGATACAGCTTAGGTTAAATTAGGAAAAAGTTGTGTTTTTTAAAGCCTATTTACATGCCGTTTAGAAACTTGAAAATTTTTCATGGCCTACTTAGTTATTTGACAAAAACGAAAATTTGACTATATCGATTTTATTTTTTCTGACTTTACTTGAAGAGATATAAAAAAACTAATAACACTTTTTCATTGGCACTTTTTAGCTACTACCTGATGGTATTTTTGATTTTATACCCGACGTTTCGTTTTCAAGAAACCATCATCAACTTTATTTTTTTATATGGCTCGAAAAAAAAGTACCCCCTGTATCTGATCCCATTTTTTATTACAAATTCAACGATGTATCACATGTCATATTTTAATTTTTAGTTAAAAGAAAAATAGCATTTTTCCTATTTTTTTAAAGTTATTTTTAAGTAGGCCTTACAAACAAATACTTGGACATTAATACCTGTTACCGTATTTGTAACATAATTTAATATTATTATAAAATAGTATTTGTCCTTATTACCCTGCTTGTCAAGTTATTTTTAGAGCAATTGTTCTTATTTTTACTGTTGTCTCTATTATTGTTTATTGGTGAATAGCTAATATCTTATTGTATTATTACGGTCGAATATGCAGGATGGCCATTATAGCCAAGAAGATAAGTTTGACATGCTAACATGCTACATTTTGTGCTGCAAAAATAAATGAAGGTATCATTTCTTCAGTTAATAAATTATGGTAAATACATGGACCTGGTATTTTAGTTTCTAATATTCCACACCACATATTAAACCCAAAATGTTCTTGACGTTTCGATATTTTCTTAACAGGCGGATTTTGTTGGACCTAGTAATGCGTATTGCGTATAAAGACAATAGTAACAACAATTGCTCTAAAAACAACAACTTGACAAACAGGGTAATAACAACAAATACCATTTTATAATGATAATTAATTATGTTGCAGTTACGGTAATAGGTATTAACGTTCAAGCATTTGTTTGCAAGGCCTACTTAAAAATAACTTAAAAAAATAGAAAAATGCAACTTTTCTTTTAACTAAAAATTAAAACATGACATGTGATACATCGTTGAATTTGTAATAAAAAATGGGATCAGAAACGGTATATTTTTTCGAGCCATATAAAAAAATAAAGTTGATGATGGTTTCTTGAAAACGAAACGTCGGGTATAAAATCTAAAAATACCATTATATAGTAGCTAAAAAGTGCCAATAAAAAGTATTATTAGTTTTTTATATCTTTTAAATAAAGTCAGAAAAAATAAAATCGATATAGTCAAATTTTCGTTTTTGCCAAATATTTCAGCGGGCCATAAAAATTTTTAGATTCTAAACGGCTTTAAAAACACAACTTTTCCTTATTTAACCTAAGCTGTATCGCCAATAGGTACTGAGATTCCCATGCTTAGGATCCTTATCTTGAACATACTGTATATATTTTTTACCATCAATGATTTTCGAGTTGCAAGCTCTCCAAGTTTATTTTTAATATAGGTACTTGTTTTTTAAATATGGACGAACGTCGCGACCCTTTATAGACCAACTCTGATTTTACCCTATCTGATATTTTATGGTGCATAAATGAAAAGACAGATTAAAGTTAAAATTCATATAAACTTATCAGTTCATATTTTGTACGCAGAATGCAGATAAAGCAAAACCCCAAAAACAGAAATGATCTAAAATTAATTTTTATCCCAAATTTAATTATTTCATCTGTTTACAATCGCTTTGTTTATTTGCTTTGTGAGGTGCACTTTTTTATCAGCTGGGTCGGGGTGCATTTATGTATGTAAATTTTTATTCGGCTTTAAAATTGAACAGTTGTTACTTTGTTAGTTTTTAATTATTTTGAAATATATTTTTTTGAATACAAATTTTTCGTTAGATAAAGTTACCTATTTTCATTATTATTGTTGATCCATTAAAGTCCTACAAAAATATGGGTTTACGGTATCCTATTCGAGGTGATTCTAAAATAAATCACAAAAATTAAGGTGCTGATACTACATATTAAAATGATGGTCTTATACATTTTTTTGCTATCATTGATTTTTCTAGTTGCAAGCCATTAAAGTTTATTTTTAAATACTTGTTTTTAAATTGTAAGTTTAAGCATATTATAAGTATATGACTAATATCTGTTGCAATAAACAAGTTGATGCCTTATTTTAGTAATAATTTAAATAGATGGTATGCCCCTTAAGGCCGCTTTATCTATATTAACAAATCTAATGTTTTTGAGTTTTATTAGCTTCTTTAATTTAGGTAACTTTTTAAAATTACTAATGTAAGGCCTTTTAAAAAACTCATTTATTTAACTTAAAAATTTCAACCGTTTGGAAGTGAGTTCAGACGTTTTTCCCCACTTACAAAGAGAGGATGTTTTTCTACTTAATTTAGGCGCTGATTCTTAGTTCTTTTTCATCATATTTTCTTTGTAAAGGACAACCAAATTAAACAGAAGGTAATTTGAAACCTTTTTTACTTGTAATTTAGGACATCTTTTACAATATTTACATTTTATAATAAAATATAATATTAGATTAACTACGACATGACTTCGACTGACGTTTTTATAAAAAACTTAAAACTTTCTAAAACAACACAAGGTTACGCATAAAACAACAAAAACAATAGGTTACTCGATAATAACAGACTGTTAGAGCACTTGCCAACTGCTCGACAGCCATGCTCTGCGACGATAGACAACCAGGAAAGAATGGGACCGCTTCGGTCCTGGTCCCGGAGTATACGAGCTGACCCTGTTCAGCCTTATTGACCCCTATGAACTTGGCGGTCGCCTGAAACAGAATAAAAGAAAATCCTCCCAAAAATTCTAATTAAAACACGACGTTTCGGTGGCAAGTCTGCCACCGTTGTCAAGATTAAAAATGAAGTTAAAAAATAAAAATAAAAAAATTAACTAATATTTAAATTAGAAATCCTAACCAATATAGAGCATATCTTCGATAGACAACCAAGCGTACCGCCCAAAGTGGCTCGATTGCCGTTACATTATTTATTATTTTTAAAGGATTGAAAAAAAAATAGAAATTTTAACTAACTGTTAATGAAGCATTACCATCGTTATTAACAACACTTTTTTTTAATTACAGCCTTTTGTTAATGATTAGTATTTAAATCCCTTTGTATGCTTTTATTTAACTGAGTTTAAATTAACCCTTTAGAGCCACAGAAATATATAATAATAAGAATAGTGAAGGAATACGGTTATTATAGTCAAAACTTGTGAATTAAATAAACACGCTGTTACAAATTCAAGGGACAATATTGGAATATTGGAGACAGTAACAGATACAAGGTTGATTGAATTGGTGCAAAGTTGCGCATTTTATGCTTAACAATATTTCGTTTTAAAAATTATAAAATAAACATGGTTTCCGTAAAATGGGTTAGTAAAGTAAAGCTAGGTAATATCAAAATAGATCTGCTTCTGAACGGCGATGCTGAGAGGTGTATAAATAAAATTATAAATAATTGTAATGTAACCACTGGCCCAACTACCTGGTCAGGATACTCTATCTCTCCTTCCAAGAAATATGGAATCAAAACTATCTTACGAAGCATATTGACAAAAACAAAACCTGATTTATCTACACATGAGAATAATTGTGTAGAGTTATCATTTCGGAGTAATTCCGTTGGTTGTTTGTATTCCTTGCGGAATTTTGTAATTGCAGAAACTTTATGCAGTTAATTATCTGACATCAGTTACATAGCATTGAAAATACCGAGTGTGATCTTGGCGAAATATCTACAAAGGAATACAAACGACCAACAGAAATACTTCCGAAATGATAACTCTACACATCATTCATCTATCCGTAAAACTCTACCAACTAATAATAGAAAAATTGTATCTACCAGGTACCATGGAAATATGGGGTGGTCGCACATTGGAGAAACAAAACGCCCATTAAATGACTTGCTGAAAACACACCCACAGGAGAAAAGCATGTTTGGTCTTAACAAGATAACATTAACAGGACAAAAGCACGGGTTGTTCACCAAGAACGACATTGGAGAGAGCACAAATTAAAGAAAGCTATTCTTATGAAAAAAAATATATTTTTAGCAATCCAAGTGTGGACATACCAAACATTTAAAAACCACTCTTAAAGCTTACCATTGCCTGCGTCTTGGGTGCACAACCCCACGCTTAAACGAATCCTACTCTATCACGGGTGAATGATTTCTTCCAGTGTATATAAACCTTTAGGAATTAGGTTTAGTTTAAACTTGAGTACGGAGTACGGACAGAGATAGTACTTCCGAAGCATTGTGTAAATAAACTAAATAAAGGCTATGGAAGTCCGAACTTCTTTTTTAATATTTATCCATTATCTTATAGTAACATCGTTAAACCAATTGTTGTAGTCCTATTTTTGTTTTATTTTAAAAAAGTTTTAAACAAAATGTTATTTACTTGGCTAACTTTTTTATTTTTAAAGTTTAGTTCAGTTCTTAACCTAAAAATGTAATGTGTAAACTTTTAAAGAATATGTTGCTGTTGACTAAATTTATTTTCCGTGGAATTTTGACAAGTTAGGGTTTATGCAGATATGTTTATGTATGTTAGCCCAAAACCAATACATATATTCTGCAAAATTCAATTATAGGCAAAATGGGATAACAGGTCTGTTTCGTGGTTGTGACACGTTTCATTTAAATTTCCCAAAGGTTAATTTTTTGTTTTTATGCTGTTTACTCCAGCGTTTTCTGGTAAATGTTAAAGAGAGAAAAATATGATGTTTTTGTCGGTTATCATTTATATGCATATCACAAATATCGACGTTGCTTGACATTACACGCAAACTTTTATGTATGACTAGAATGGGCAATTTTTTTCAAACGCTACTGTTAAAATATCATTTATGATAATTTAAAAAAATAAAGGACTTATTGTAAAAACACGATAACCCACAAAGCCACAGAAATGTGTTTTACTCCCTAATTTATTTAATTAATAATATATGAAGTCATTAGAAATAGGTTTAATAATTAAAAACAGAATTTTTGTGATATCATGAAGTTTAGGGGGTTATAAACACCGTTTTAACAATTTAAACATGTTTTAATGTTGTTTTTCAAATAAATAAAATTTCTAATTACATGCCTAACACTAGTCCGTATGTTTTTAAAAATTAATGATTGATTTTATGTGTGTACACTAGGGTGGAACAAAAGACGTTTTTTCAAAATCGTTTTTGGACAGTCTTCAAAATGTGCCTCAGAATGTATAAAAACTAGTGTTTAAATCTGAACTCTAACTTTTTATCTTCAGGTTCCTCATTGGCTTTAAAATTCGCTAAATATCTATAATTTTATTGATTTTTCTCGAGTAAATTAAAAAATCTAAGAAAACATATTTTACATATTGCTTACAGCCTAATATGTTTATAATTATGGTAAAAAAATTTTAAAAAAATATTACTTAATCTCTATGTCTGACGGTTTGTTTAACCATTTAGAAACTGCCCGCCTAAGGCTAATTTCTGATTAAATATATCACTCTGGTAATAATCTAATTTGGCAACGTTTAACGTATACGGCGGTACTGGCGATATCTTGCGTTAATAGAGGAAATAAGAATGGTGTCTAAAAACAATTCATTATTAAGTTCAAGTTCTTTATTTATTTAGAATCCTAAAAAAATACAAAAATTTTTTATTGGATCCCTATCTGTTTATTTTGATAATTATTTAACAATCTATATGTATCTTATATTTATTTTTATTGGTAATATTTTTATTTAGTTTCTGGTTTATTAAAAATAAAATTTATTTGTGTTCATAAAAAATAGTAATTAAAATCTACGTAACATTAAGTTCTTTTACTTAATATGCAATTTTTAACTAAAATTTTAAATTTGTTCAAATCAGTCATTGCAAGTTCTTGTACTGTAATTATGTATATTTTTTCGATTTGTTAAAATTAAATTGCCTTCAATTAGTCTGTTTTGTATTTTATGTGTTGTAAAATAATTTCTAAAATATTAAAAATTTTCGTTTTATTATAAATGAATAAATTGTGTGTTCAATATGGGAAATTATTAAGGCTTTTATTAACGGTATTTTAATATATTTAAATTAATGTAGCTATAATATAATTTTTTTACTTTGCAACTTAAAAACTTTTGAAATTCTTCTAAAGAGACCCAAAAATATATTTATTTTACTAGTAATATATTCAATATGTTACTTTAAACTCAAATTACAGTCTACCATCAAACCTAATGTACTTACAGTTTTTAACATTTTTTAGGATGTTATTATTAATTTTTAAATTTAAATTCGTTTTATTTTTATTGCCAAAGTTCATATAAAAACATTTATTTTCATTTAAATAAAGTTGATTATTATGAGACCAATTTTGTATTTGACTAATATCCTCTAAAATATTTTTTAATTAACTCCTCATTACCTTTATAAAAAATATCAATATCGTTAGCATATAATAATATCCTTCCATTTAAATTTGATTCAGATATATCGTTAATGTATACAAGAAATAAAAATGGGCCCGCCCAATATACTTCCTTGGGAAACACCATATTTTATTAGATTTTTGCTACTCTGTGTTTTCTTTATTACTGTTATTTGTAACTTAATATTTTAATAATTTTAAAACTATTTTAGAAGTTTATTTTTAATTTCCAAATTAAACATGTTTTTAAGTAAAATATTATGACTTACCACATCAAATGCTTTTCGAAACTTTAAAAATAACCCACAAATATTATGTTTTTTATCATGTTCTTTATAAAGAAAATTAAAACGTTCTGTAACAGCTATTTCAGTATTTTTATTCTTTAAGAATCCAAATTATAAGTCGCTTATATATTTTATTTCATTTAGAAAAGATAGCAGTTCTTTATATAGAATATTTTCAAATATTTTTAATATTGCTGGTAATACTCACATTGGTCTGAAGTGGTTAAAATCATTTTTATTTCCATTCTTAAAAATAGGTGCAACTCTTGCAATTTTTAATTCATCTGGAAAAATATCATTATTAATTGATATATTAATTATGTAAGACAAATGGAAAGCAATGCTGTATTTCATATTTTTTAAATGTTTTATTTTAATTTTGTCAATGCCTGATGCTGCATTAGGTTTAAGTTCATTTATTATTTTTAATATTTAAAATTCATTAGTTTTTTTAATATCCATATTTGAATTATCATTTTGGATTAATGCAATTTTAGGGCTTATACTTTTTTAATATTTTTTAACTATTTTTTAGCAATGGTAGTAAAGTGATTATTAAAAATATTGGCACAATAAATAAAATGTAGGTCAGGAGAGCTGGAGTGTATCAACGCAAGACTTGCTCAGTTTAAATGCAGATGCAAAAAGTATTCTTTGGTAGTTGAAAAAATTACACCATTAATTGCAATATAGGTATAAAAAAGCTTTAGGAAAAAAACATAATCCTGTTTTGGGTTTCTAGTTTGGCCTTATATTATTATCATTTTTTAGTCTTCGGGGATGGAAAGTTCATTAAATTGGAATAGAAAAAATCTTTATCTTAAAGAAAATTAAAGTTCCTTTTAGAGTAAACAGATATCCCTACCCTTCCCTCCCAAATCCTCAGCAGTTTTATTGATCCAACTCTTTTTAAATCGAATAGGTCAAATGTTTCTTTCAGAAAGAAAATGAGTTTTATCCAGAAAAAAAAACTGTCGGTCTCTGGTGTAATTGGTAAATAGTTCATCTGATACAGTAATATGTTCTTTCCAAAATGCATTTTTTCCATACATTTATCCCAACTCCACTATTTTTTGAACACCCAAAAATACTTCTTGTATTTAGCTGATACAGTCGGGCAGGCCTTGCGTTGATACACTTGAGCACTTCTGTTTTACATTTAATTTATTGTTTTTGATTAATTGTTTTTAAACACTATTCTATATTTTAACATTCTCTACTAACGTAGGTTTCGCCCGTACGACCATAAACGTTGTTCAGTACCATTAGTTTTCTTTAGCTTACGGAAAAGCTAGGCATGTTAGCTCATTTGGTGTTAAAATAATAAAAATAATTTGGCTAGCAGCAAAACCTACTATTTTGACTTAGTTTTTTCTTTGTATTTAAAAACCGGTTTACACAATAAACGTGGCTTATACATACCTTTTCATACTCATATGTAATGTAATATAATAATAGTGACCTTGGCTAAAGGGTTACATTTGGAACAGGAGGTTGTCGACAATATATACAAATTATCGTATTTATGCATAATTAAAACACCGGGGAAGCCATGGGTAATGAATTTGGGTAATGAGTCATATTACCATAAAAAGGTTGCGGTAAAGTGTTTTATCCATAAGGGGACTTCATAAAGAGGTTGTTTTTAGAAAACACCATTTAGATTGATATCACATGTTAATAATAATAATAATAACCTTTTATTAACAAGCTACTTCTAGGTATACAGGTTGTCCCACCGGGAACTGCCGCAATCGATTTCTCGAAAAATACGCTTTGGAAAATTTTAAATGTTGCTACATTATAAAGTCAGTAGGGGACATACAACTTAAATATTTTGACAGCTCTACCACTTCTGCTTATATCGAAGTTAATAAAAACTTCTCTATTTTAAATGAAGCACCCTATATAATAATTATTTTTTAGATTCTGCGTAAAATTCGCAACATAATTTATGTATAATGTTCTATACCTAAGTCCAACCTTTCTTGACTTATTTTAAATTATAATATGTCAACAATGACGTTTGCAAGCCATTACATAACCATCTATTTCTTTCAAATAGAAGCCTTAAATATGGGTTGGGCTTAAGTTTTCGTAGATAAAGAACTACGACGGTATTGATATTTTCACAATTAATAAATACAAAGTGGTCAAAAACAACGTTTAAAATTATTACGACAAAAATCCCAAAAGTCATTTTTTTTAATGGAAACCCTATTTTTCTTACGTTATCCTATTAAGCATCAACAATAAGGATACGTTTGTATAAGGATGTCTATTTCAAAAATTTATAGTTTTTAAAATATTAAGAATTTAATATTTATCTATTCTAGCATTGTTTTTAAGTACGGCTTGGTTTGGCTTCTAGCTGGCTTTGACAACAAAATTCGATATCACAGCCAACCACCCCGTACCTACCCGTACCTAAATGCATTGTTAGAACAAATAAAAATAATTATTTGGTAATATTTTGAAAAATATAAATTTTTGGAAAAGACATGGGTTATAAAAAATTTCAAGTTTTTTTTGAAAAAAATGACTTTTAGGGTTTTTGTCGTTATAATTGTTAACAATTATTTTTGACCACTCTGTATTTATTAATTGTGAAAATATCGATTTAGTCGACTAATGAAGTTTTTCTTTAAAAGAAACCCAACCATAAGTCATATTAAAGGCTTTTGTTTAGAAGAAATTGATGGTTATGTTTATGTAATGGCTTACAGTCGTCATTATTGACATATTTAATAGGTCAAAAACGGTTGGACTTAGGTATAAAACATTATATATATAAGCGTACTTTTCAAGAAACTAATCGTGGCAGTTTCCGGTGGGACATTCTGTATTTAAGGGTTGTACATTCCACAGCCAAAAATAAACCGAATTTTACGATGGTTTCTTTTGGCAAAACTATTCTTATTTATTAAAGTATTTGCACACAAAATATGATCCGTGTTGTCCGAAAGTTGGTGATATATAGTGTGTGTTAGGACATGTGTTACATGAGGACAAATGGACCAAAAATTCTGGTATATTTAAACGTCTTTTGGGAAAACTGGTCGCATGGTCCAAAACTAATAAATACAAAATTTTATCCCGATTGGTAATATCCAGGGTGCGTTGTTTATTTTCTGTAAGTTTTCTTTCAGAGTATGGATTCATATACCTTAAACCTGCTTTAAGTTTTTTTATCACGGCTTTTTATTAAATTTATTGCATGATTAAAATTTTAAGACAAAAAAAATATCGTGACTTTTTGTATAATTTCTAGAAATTAAAAAAATGAGAAATTAAAAATACTATTAATCTGTGTACGGGGTAAAAGTGCTCATACGTGCGCACACTTTCCTCTTCGTGATTCACATCTTAAGATTATTTTGTCATTACAACCTTTTATTTAATAAAATCTGCGACTAGTGCATATTTAAACACTTTATAAAAAAATAAAAAAAGAAAATTACATAAAAATGTAGAAAATAAAAACTCCTGACACACTATCTTCTGCTATCAAGCTATGGATTAAAATAATTGCCACAGTAGTTTAGTCCTGCAGTATTGACCAGGTTGTCTGTTTTACATTCGAAAAATGATATTTTTCGATGCGCCCCATTACCTAACCCGCACCTTTACCCTACTTTCCCCTAATATTTAAATTAACTGCACCGCCTATGGTTGCAATAATGCCAAAATGCTTGTTAGTTAATTTTTATTGTTCACGCGATAATGCCAATGCAAATAACATAAACGCAAAAAATAGACCTCTGCGGCATTTTTAAAACCATATCAAAACCACAGTGGTCTACTAAATTAATTTATTCTGTTTTAATTAAATTTTCTCTAAATATTTGTCATGCAAAATTAAATAGTGTTTAAATTGCAAATGATTTAGATTAGAAAAGGGTATTTTTTTATTTGCGAATATATTAAACAAATTAAATATTTTAAATGAAAAACAAACTCTTTTTTTTATACAGGGTATTTACACAGACACACAGTATATTTATACACGGTTTTAAGGACATAAAGTTCGTAACTTTAAGAGGCAATACCTTGCATTATTCTAAGCAAAACAGTTTTCTATAACATATGTCAGAAAATAAGTCGTTTTCGAGTAGAAAAATGCTCATTTCTTTTAGGTATAAAATTAATTACTTTTACATCTTAATTATTTAAAATCATAGGCCCAATAGCGTAAAATAAATTAATACATTATCATATAATACAGCGTGTAATTAAATTGATGGCTAAAAATACAGGTTATGATTCCTAAGCTTATTTTAGGAAGAAAGTTATATAAATATATGTCCTAAACATCTTGTAAGTACAGGATGTTAAAATTTTCAAAAAAAAAAATCAAACAAATTCCAAAACACTCATTTTATTAAAAACTGTTATACTGGATATAAACCTTACCTTAAATAAGTATTTAATTAATTTTGTTACATTATTGCTAAATAAAAATTATAAAACTCCATTTTAAAAGAAAAAGATCCCTCCATGTTTGTTTTATGGTTTAAAAATATGCAATTAGCAAATTTTATTTTATTTTCTCTGTGAACTAAACAAAAAACCAAAAAAAATATTTAGAAACATAAAAGCAATATTTTTATTTGTTCAATTTAAATAAGGCACAAAAATGTTACAGACATTTACACAGTCAGTGGCGTACCGTTTTTTTGGTGGAAATATTCCTTCAGTTGCCTCTCAAAAGGCCACCGGACTTAAAATGTAACTAAGTTGGTGATAAATTACCTCCTTAATGTCATTATTTATATTGCCAAATTAAAACAAAATTGGGTAAGGAATATTTGGAATATTTAAAATATATATTTTTTTTAATTTTAACTCTCTGTATCTCAAAAGTTAAGAGGTTTAGGACATATATGTTGATATTGACTTTTCTCCTTAAAATAAGCTAAGGAATGTATGTTGTATTTTTAGCCATTAAATAAATTACACCCTGTATATTAATGAATTGTCTCCAAAGAAATATTTTTATTTCTTATTAAATAGGTACATTAAAAAAGACGGACATACAAAATCCCTCACACAATTGGCAGCATCGTACGCGACATGGTCTTAGGCAAAAAAGTAAATACCTACTTTGTGAAAAAACTGTTTGATAGTTTATTGCATACATTATTGCAATGTTTACTTAAAAACATATTTTATTTTTAGTATGTATACTGTATCAGTGCGTGCAAAGGAGATGTTTATGGTACGCAAGTATCATGATGTTGGTACAGTATGCTTTTTTATTTCCGGAAAAGCTTATTGCAATTCTTACCAAACGTCATTCTGATCAAAAGATACCAGCTGGAAAAAAATGTAGGAAACTGCCAAAGACTTGAGAATATTTTAATTACTAACACATTTAACTAAACTTTAAGTAATTTACGAATGTAGTGATGTTTTTCTTTTCTTGGTGCATCGCATCGTTTTACATAATAAGTGACTGATAATCGTAGATATTGATGTTGTATATCGCCACGTATAGGTAAGTTTTGTCTTTTGTTTAAGTAAATGTAATGTACTAAAAGCGTTATTAAATAAAATATATAACAATTTGTTAAAAAGCTGCTGTCCTCGTGCGCTCGTATCCTTGTTGTGTTGCATTATTTACGACCCAATTTTTTAAAGACAAATAATTATTTTTTGCTTATGGTAGGTTTACATCTGACATTTATTGCATGATATTTATGCCAGAGAAAAATTCTGGCTAATGTAAACAATTAAAAATTGTTGTTTTTAACAAGATATGACAAATACTTTTACATTTAAGTTGTAGGGTTTTAAACCTACATGGTCTAAAAATATGCTGATGTATACAGAGTGTCTCAAAAACAGTTATGGCTAGGAAGTAAGTTTTTTTATTGTAACACCATATCTTTGTTTACAAAATAAGATTCAGCATAAAATTTTGCATAAAGTACGTTATCGTATTTTGGCACTTGTGGCGATGTTTCCACCCTATTTATAAAATGTCAAAATATTTTTGGGACATGCTAAAGCCCACAACTTTACAAAAAAAATTGTCACATCCCATTAAACAATAGAAATATTAAACTTTCTCGGACATTGGGCCACCCTGTATATCAGGATATGCTTTAAATAACAATATAACGTAGTTTTTGACATAACTAGGTATATTTAAATTGGGTTTTCAAAAGATGTACTAGTATGGATATATGCAAAAATTGTAGAATTTCTAAAAATCTTTGACTTTTCTTTTTTACCTAATATAAATACTTCAATTAATTCCTTCTTATTAATTGTTTGTACTTGTCTTTCATTTAATTGAATTGTTTTTTTTTTTTAAACACTACCGACACAATTTAAAATAGTTATGCCCAAAAGTACGTTACTTTCTTAAAAATATATCTTGGTAAACATCATTAAAAAACCTTTAAAAATGCCGTCTTAATGATGTCTAGTCAACTATATGTTCCTATTTTAAAAACTGCATTTTTATATCGTAAATTTAAAAGGAACAATTAGATACATTAAATACTATCGGATTACACCCTCCCGTTAGGTACAAGTTTTTCATTTTTTATTTCGAATATTAACTGCGCTACATGGGAAAACAATTATTGTTTCTTTTTTCAATATTGATTGATATTAAGTTGGTCATAATTTAAAATAAATAAAAAAAAGGTATATAATAATTATATCCAAGCATTAAAAACTACAATTCAATTACTATTTAACCATTTCTATAGCTACAGCGGTTTCTGATAACTCTGTACGAAACATCAGAAAAACTTACCCTTCCCTGTAAATTATTTCAATATAAATATTTCTGTATGGGGTCGCGCTATTTCGTTGACCTTGCAGGGTATAACAAAACTAAAAGACAAATTCGATTAGACAATCTCGTTTTAGATTTTTGAATTCCGTGGTGAGAGTAAATCATGACCAACTTTATTCTTTTTGATGGTACAAAGTGTTTTTCATTATTTTTTCAATTTTGTTAGGTCCTTGTAACCTGCGTGTGATTAGAGATAAAGCAAAAATGTAAATAGTAAAAGTTTTAGGCAGTTTTACGTACAATTCAGTTGCGTATCAATATTTTTTTTTTCATTGAGCACAATGCTAGATTTTTAAACTATTTATAAAATTTAATTTTAGCAATTTCAGTATGCTTTTCTCTCTGCATAGACACAAAAATCAATGTTACTTTTAAAAGTGATATGAGATGCAATGTGCTAAAAGTATAGAGCCCGTTTTTACCACGCTATTAATAGCTTCAACTGGATGTATGTTTATATGTATGTATGTATGTTTCTTTGTTTGTATGTAACTAACTGTCTTCTTGACTAAAAGCTAAGTGGCTTATTACTGTTAGTATATTTCACCACTTTAAGTGCACTTTTTAGTTAAAAAAAAACAAATCTACCTAATTGCATACTTTTAGACAATAGAAGAAGCAATGCGGGAAGTATTTCTTTTAAAGAATGGGTTTTTTTTTATTAGTAATAATGTAACAACAATAAATACTTATTTAGGTTATATTTATATTCAATGTTATTATTTTTACTAAAATACGTAAACCCTATATCCTGAGAACTAAAAATTTGCGGACCGATGTTTAAATGAAGTTTTCTTTATGGTAAGGAAGCCCAATAGGAGATTTTGGGATTAACTACAGCGCAGCGGATTAATATACTGGAGAATAACTTGTACCCTGTTAGGTACCTACACCAAATATAAGCTCCAAATACAGGGCCGATCGTAAAAAACAAAAATATATTTATCATATATTTTTATTCGCGTTAGATTAGGATAAGGGAAGGTAGTTACATGCTAAATAGTGTATATTCTACTAATCTGACAATTTAAGAGTGACGTAAAAACCAAGGAGGGCTACAAAGTTGTAAAAAAAACCGTATTTAGACATTCATACAGGGCATTTCCTGGCTACGGTACAAAACTTAGGGGAAGATTTGTTATGCCTTTTTATGAAACAGTTTCTATAAACCCCAGGTCCAGACTCGCTTAATTTCTAAAATACAGGGCGTTATTTTTTAAATATCTTAAACACCTTTTAACCGATTTGGATAGAATTCAGTACACTTATTTAATGTAATAAGGCAGTTGTAAAGATCTTACTAGACTAAAACAGTAGGGCCCAGTGGCATCTCAGTGGGCACTACAATTAATATTATTAAGAAAAAATGCACCACTGGCTTTTTATGCAGTTTATTTAATTTTCCACATTAGGCAATAATGGATGCAACTTTTTAGTGTTCTGTATGGTTTCGTATCTGGCTTTGTTTTTGAGAAAAAAAATTGAGTCAGTTTAAGTCATTTCAAAAATAAGCCTCGAACAACATAAAATAAAATCCAAAATTAAAAAATAATTTTGACCTTAGTAAATTGCAAAAATTACTATTTTTATTAAAATTCACAACTGCTTATTTATTTTAAGGCAAATAATTTATAAGATATCAACTCACATGTATCTCAGAATTGAAGTAAGTCCAGACATTTATTTTTTTCTTAAAAAAAAAAGCCATAAAACAGCTTTACGTATCGTACCGTAGTTAGGAAAAACCCTGTTTAATCCGATACGATTCGATCGATTTTTACAAGCCCAAATATTCACAGTATTTTTGTGACATATTTAAAAAACTATGGTCGCTTCCCTTACCGATAAAAGGGTATGCATTATATAAGATTTATTTTTTATCATCCAAACTTTGCACTCAGTAGGTCTCTATGACGCTGTAGTAAATCACTATTTAGCATCGTGGGCTCTTCTACCATTATATTTTTTTATGTGAAATCTGCCCTTAAATTTTTTTAACAATATTTCGTAACACTATGTATGTTGTGAGTATTAATAAAAGTATACGTAGCAAATAAGTGAACTATGCCTGTGCATGTAACAAGGTAATGACTAAAATAGTTTTTAATATTTACGCCAGAAAATAAAAACTTTTACCCTCAGAAAATGAGTGAAACGTGTCACTAAACAGATCAGTAATTCAATTTTCCCCTAATTGAAATTTCGCGTAATATTTGTGCTGCCAAGTGAGCTTACAAAAACTTTTTCCAAAGGTTGAAATTTACATAATCTACGTTGAACCTAGCTTTGCGTTTAATAAAAAAAGTACCTTTGACCTACCTATGCTATTACGGTTTAAAATGGTGTACTTGTTATTTTTTGTCATATTTGATTTAGTTCAAAATAAATTATTGTTTGGTAAATCTTCATAATATACAGGAGATTCCTAACCTATACGCGTAAGCTTAACAACCCTTAATTAAGCGCGCTGGTGTATTTTGTACACAAATCTTAAAAAAGACATCACCATTTGCTTTGAAAAATCAATTTCTCTTACCACGGATCCCTGTATCTTAGCAAAAGGATGTTGTTGGTGTGGTTTGGCGGTCTTAGTTAAAAATAGTATTTAATTGTGATAATGGCAATATTTGTTTGTAAACGGTGCTTAAAATACAACGCGCGATTAGTATTAATGTAAATGGGTAGAGGTACATCGTTAAACTAAATACGTTTCAACCGATCGGATCAAATTTGGAAACGTGTTCTGATTGGTTAATTTGTAACGAGAACTTGAAATCGACCAATTAAAATACGTTTTTAAGTTTGATCCGATCGGTTATATCGAATTCAGTTGAACGATGTACTTCTACTCAGTGTTATCTGACGCGATATTTGATTTTTATTTCTATATATATATTTATAATAAAATGGGCTTTTAAATTTTAATATTAGAATATTAGGACCGTTTTTAAAAAAATTAAGTTGATTATGGTCCTACTAAAACGAAACGTCGCAGTTCAAATAAAATACCACCATTAAATAGAGCAGAAAAAATGGCAATGCAAATCTAAAATTTATTTTTAAATCCTATCTTAAATAAGACTAGGAAAGAAATATAACAAATTTATAATTTTTTGGTTTTTTCCGGAGATCTCCGGAAATACTAGGAATTATAAAACTTTAGAAACGGCATATTATTAGGCCTATAAAACCTAAAATTTCTTCTTATTTAACCGACTTCGTATCTCTTACCATTTCCAAGATGCCCATACTGGCCCTTCTTATCTTGGACACGTTGTATATACCTTATAGTTATTTTTATTTTTAAACCCTAAATTGATGTTGGCCTTGATATAGACTTTATAGCCAAAAAATAAAGTTTGCCCTATGTTTTTATTTATTTTTTTTTACAGCAAATCTGAGTTTTAACTATTTTATCTCGCCCAGCAACCCTATTTACCACATTCTTAAGCTTGTTTACTTATTATTATTTAAAATTAAATATCCTAAATTAGATTTATGGCGTTTCTATATTTAAAACGTGTCCAAAATCAGCATGTATCTATAATAAACAAAAACCTTTGATTTTAAACAAAATAAACCGTGTAAAAATAAAAGTCAATAGTTACCAAAATTATTATTAAATTTTAACGGTATCAGTTTCATACTGGTTTTTGCAGAAATTTGTTTTAAAACAAATATGTTTCTAAAAATTAAGAATACATACCAATTTGGGACTTTTGGTGGTGATCCAAATTATTTAGATTTAAATTTATTTATAAGTGAACAAACTTGCAGAACCGAGGGGTGAATAGAAATTGCTGGGAGGGGCAAAATATAAAATTAAAATTTTGCTGTAAAATGTTAAAAAATATAATCTTAGGGCTAATTTTATTCTTTAGCTATAAAGTCTATATCATGGCCGACTATGCAAAGCTGTATAAACCCTAAACTAAATTAGTTCTAAAGTAAAAATAGTTTACAAATATTTAATATTTGTCTTCATAATTCACGGCACTTTATTTTATTTTTAAATAATGTATTTAAATAATGATTGGTAGGTATTAAAAAAACAATGCCCGTGGTGGCACCACCGCGTTGTCTAAAAGCTGGGAAATGCAAAAATTGCATGTTTTAGTGCTTGGACAACGTTGGTGCAAGAGGCTGAAAAAGATAGATTTAACATATAATAACCCGACATCCACGGTACTTTGGTATTTAGGCATTGGTCATGTGGCCCGTCTTAAAACTAAAAAGCTTAATTTTATAATTTTTGCTAGTTACACCGCTATTTAAGCCGACTCTTCATTTGTATATGATCTATGTCAAGCCATTTCAGAACGTTTATTGCCAAGTTTTTGCCAATGCGTGAAAGGGCGATGGTCTGATGAAACAACTAAGCAATCTCAAATAGTCATCATGTTTAAAATGTTTACTTGCAGGCATTTTTTGTGTAATCTGTATCTGTAATTGTTTAACACACTGAAAGTCAATTTAAACGTATCGATCTGGCACAACGTGTATATTTACCAATAAAAGCTACTTCAATTAATCGTAGTAATTTAGTGATTTAAACCCTTATACCTTTTATTTTAATGTTTTTGTCAAATCAGTCATCTTTAATTTTTTTTTTTAATTTAAGTTTTAGATCCTGCCAAAAATGTATCGTTGATTTAAAGGTAAAAGTCACTAAATACATTTTGTTAAAAAAATTGTTTAGAATATTTTTAGATTATGTATAGTAAAAGTTTTTTGTAGAAATAATATATTGATTACATTTATGACATCCATAAATCTATTTTAATGAAGATTAGACATAAAAAAATGGTTCACCTTTTTCTTTTTCATCTCAAATTTTGTATAAAATCGTTGTTGTTCCCTGAAACATAAAATTTTACTTAGTGAGTTTTACCTTTAAACCGACGATATAATAATTAAAAAAACTTAATTTATTAGGTCTGTTCGTAGAAAAATCACAAACTAGTCAGCGCCAATTGAGTATATATTATTAGTCAGGTGACCTGCTGCAAACTGGTCAGAAATTTAGATTTATAAAATGTACATGGCGTTGACGGGTTTGTGATTTCTCTACTAACAGACCTTTTATTACCTCATCCAGTATAGCAATTTATGTTTAAAGTCGCAACCCATTAGGAAAATTAAATGTCCAAAAAAACCTAATTTGATAAAATATATACATGTACAATTTTATTTTAAAGAAAAATCTTTTTACGTATTTATATTTAAATTTGGAAAGTAAGCAAAAATAAAAATAATTTTATTTCAGGTATGGCTTACTGTAAAATTTACCCCAATTTTAAATTTAAGTTTCAATTTATGAACGCTACGCTTTCATTGTTGTTTTTAACAAAAAAATCTCTCTTCTGAAGAATCTAAAACAATCTTTTTATCTTTAAAGATTAAAGTTGTAAAAAACGTGCTTTATTCGAACATAGCACTTGTAAACCACTTTTACAATGTAATTTAAAATAAATATCTTACAAAATTAGTAAAGCTAATATCAAAATTTGTATTTTTAAAATAAGTCGTTTTAAAAAAGGCTGAAAAGTTGTTTTGATCCAGTCCCTAAAATAAAATCTTCAAATGTGTTTTTAAAATCGAATCACCCACTTAAATGTGTACCTGCTGTGACAGATTTGAGGGTCACCACTGGAGACACGATATTTTGTTTTCAAAATTTTAATTCTTTTTATTTACCCCGGTAAGATAATTTGTCAATAAAACTTAGGGATCCTTATATCTCCAAATGAAATCCGATAGAATGGCTGATAAAAGAACGCTCTACGAATTTTACCGGCTGGTCCAGTAACAATAAGCCCGAATGAATTGCCTGAACTTTGACAAAAAGCAAACAAAAAAGTTCTGGAAAATAGAGCTTTAATGATTGTTAGGGTAAAACTTTATAATTAAAGTATTGTCTTTTTTTAATATAATGCTTTTATTTAAATGGAAAAAAGCATCATTTAATTTAATGTAAAAAAAATGTATTTAAATAAAAAAAAGAAATAGATAAAAAACGTAATAACACAATTATTACGTTTATATCGAATAGCTAGCTTGGGTTAAAGCGGGTTTTAAAAGTGGCCTAAAAAAGCGATATAAACACGCTTGAAAGTTACTTGAATCGTCCAAGTCAAGTCTGAAAATAAATAGGGTGGACTTCACTGAAGCCGATTGGAAACACGATATAAACGATTCAAGCGGGCTTAATAACTGCCTAACTTCAGATAAATGCTTCCCCAAACGTCATCAGTGTCAATTTCATATATGATATTGACATTTTAATAAAGAATATGAGGTGGAAAAACTTTAAAACACGCCCTTACCAACAACAGCACACAAAACGGGACAAATTAAAAAGTGAGGTTTGTTTTCCATTTGATGTCTACTGTGAAGTTGGATGCAAAACTGCCACATGCGTACGACGATGGCCTGAAATGTGCTAGACCTCGATTTTTAATCGACTTTCAAAGCCACCGATATAAACACGTGGCCTTGGAAATCGCTTCAAAGCCGCTTTGTTTTCAAGCCAGATTCAACTATTCGATATGAACGTAGTCAATAAGTCCTATATTATTCTAACCCTTAACCACAGAGGTGCCGTTTCTGCAACGTAACCACAGACCACCGGTAAATTTTTCCGGTTGTCTTTTTTATTATAAATGGACAACAATAATTTTCTTTTTTTCATCATTTTTTAGTTTTTATATTTTTATTTGCATGTAATACGGTTTTAAGGATTTTTGATAAAATAACAGTAGATAATAATAAAGTTATTTTTATTGTCATATTTTTGTCATACGTAACAAAAAGACATAAAAATACATAAAAGAAAAACTGCAGCACCTTGCAGCACTCAAATGACAGAAAGCAAAAGAAACTATTCTAAACAAAATACATTAAAAAATTATTAAAAAATATGATTTATAAGAGTTTCTGTGCTGGAATGTTTTAAATTGAGTGTTGGAAATAAAGAACCTGTTTGACCATTAACAGCGACTTTTACCATTTAAGAAGTTGCCATTGCAAAATATTTTTTACTTTTTAATTTTATCTTTACTTTTATTGTCTTATTCATTGACCCCAATCTGTGAGTCAGTGTCATGATCCGATGGTATAGAGTCGGCATCTTATTCGATATTGTTACCATCAGAAACTACTTCTTACCCCTATTTTAGTGAAGTATCCTCATGATGGTAATTCTAATATTTTTCCCATTTTAAGGGCCTTAGATTAAACCCATACGCAATTTATATATTTTAACATGTCAGAAATGAAAAAAATGTATATTTCAAAATTGGTAAAACTCTACCGGTAAATTTAACCGGTGTCGTAAATTCCAATATTTTGTTTGCTTTAAGACATATACTTTTAACCACTTGGATAATAGCATAAAACTAAGTGTTAAAAAGGTACATAGACACATATAAGCGCAAATGATGGGGATGCCAGGATCTTGGCAAATTGGTAAAGCCCCGCCGGTCAAAATAACCGGATCTCTGTGGTAATAGGGTTAAAGTCAAGCGTTATTACTTACTTGTACTTAATACGCCTTGTTTAAAGTAAGTGATACCGGGTGCCTCAAAAATTACCTATCAAGCCTGTCAGTTTTTTTTTGTAATTGGTTGTGTAAAAATGTTAATATTTTTACCATTTTTAGACTGCAAAGAATGTTACTAAAATTAACTTAAAAACTTTACAGATTCATTTAAGTAAAAAAGATAGGGTAGACTGGGTATGATTGTGACAGGGTACGGTTGTGACAATAGCAATATTAGCAAAATTATAAGAAATACGGGGAAGGCGTAAAGGGGGAAAGGAGTGTCATAAGGGTCTAAAGGTGTTTCACAGTATTGCATCAAAAACGCGCGACGTTGACATTAGCAGAGGCATTTATTACTTTTCAACGGTCAAAAGTAAGTATTTTTATTAAAAGTCTTTTAGTGATTGTTGGAATATGTGTACAGATAGAATTATTAATGTTTTTTTTTAAATATTATTCAAACATTAGTGATTATATAATAGTGCTTACTTTGTACATACGTTTTTTATATTGCCATATTTTTTTTCTTGCAAAAAGTGCATTGGGTACGGTTGTGACATTTTTTGGGTACGGTTGGAACACTCCTTAATTTTTGTTTTGCTATCGGTTGCCAGAAAAACGCGTAAGAAAAGCAAAAAAAGGTCAATGTAAAATAGGAAAATAAGAAGAACCTTTTACAAAAGTGAGACGAGAAACATCTTTACGAAGTCTTGCAGAAATTTAAGAAGTTAATCATATATCTTTGTTGCGGTATATTCGAAAATGCGATTAACAAATTCTCCTTCTAATTTATACACTTTGCATGTGTCCTTGACCCCTGTTGGAATATTGTTCTGGCATTTTCCTCACCCCTCAGCATTCTTGATTCTATTCAAAATGGAACCGTACGCCTTATTAATGACTCTTGACTTACAAAAAGGCTTTCTTCTCTCGCCCCATCGTGGGGCTGTGGGGGATTTATCGCTTTTTTAGGTACTTTCATGGCTGTTGTTCTGAGGAATTGTTCAGTATAGGTAATTTCTCAACTTGCGGTGCGGTCCCCAACCGAAAAACTCGTGTGTCTGAATTGTGTAAAAAATGTTATAAAGACAATTGAAGTCCGAAACTCTTCTTTTAATATTAAAGAAACACTCGTGGTTCCGCACATAGGCATCTCTGTACGGTTCAACTGGAGATGCCCTAAACTTTCCACTTTGTTTGTTCTTTTATTCCTAAAGTTTCAAGAATGCGGAACCTGCTGCCCGTGGAGGTCTTTTTTCGATATTTCCCCAATCTTTAAGTATTTAGGTCTCGTGTCAGCAAACTCTTATTGCCTCGTTTAACACACCCACGGTACGTTAGTATTTAGGTTTTTAGCCTTCGTAGATTGTCCAAAGATAAAAAAGAATTTTTATCTTTCTTGTCCACATATCAACTATGCGGTGTGTCACCTTATTTACGAGATTATTTATTTAACACGTAAACTCTTTTTTTTACGCATTGCCTGTAAGTTTTTGACTTAGATGCTATGTAAAGATGGCCAACAAAAAGTTTAGGAAATAATATCAAAAATATAGGTACATCACTAACCAAAGTCACATTTTTGCTAAATGTCCAAGATGAAATTTCATCTGCATCTAACCGATGCCTTTTAGTACCGTCTCACATAAAATGTAAAACGAGCCCTTCGCCCCATGTCTGGCAATAGGTTGGCATTAGGTTTGTTCCAGCAGAATGTTGGAAACATATTCGCAACAATCGTAAAACGCAGAAATTGTTACAAACATTAGTCAGAAAAGTTGGCAACAGTTTTCTGCTGGAACGAAAAAATAAACAAAACGTGCAAACGTTAATACAAGAAAGGTTATGTTAAAAATTGTCAGTAATGTTTGAAGAAAGCTTGCAAACTTTTCAAACAGTTTCCAACATCTTAAAACTACTGCTGGAATAACAAACAATTGTATAATGTTACAAACATGGCACTGCTGGAACGACAAATTTGACTTGCGCAGAATCCGAACGGTTGCAAACATTTCTGACACCCTGCTGGAACAAACCTATTGAAAGTAATGCAATATTTTACGTATCGCGTACGCGTCTGCATGTAAAATGTAGCGGGTAGCCAAGGTTAGTTTATATTTATAAGGTTACGACATATTCTCAACTTTTATGCGGTTCGAGGTCGGGGATGCAAGGAAGGGCAGTCCACGGTGAAAAGTTGGCAAGATTGGGTAAAATCAAAGCTGATGATCAATCCAGTGGCGTCTAGAATTTGCGCTTTCATTTTGCATTGTTTTGGAAGTGATATTTGTTGAAAGGTGTAATTCCAAATGTTTTTTATTTAAAGTAAAATAATTTACAACTACAATAAACTGTATATCTCCGTCACTGAACAACATGGCCGAAAAATGGGAGATGTGACGTCATAACACGTCAAGGCAATATGGCCGAATGTCGTGACCTCATATAGACCGACTTTGGCGGGTAGAGCATTTTAGATCATGTAGAATATTAAATAAAAACTTTGTGTGCCTAGTTGGATTTTATGGCCCTGGTTTAAAAAAGACTTTTTGGTAGACTTAAACTAATATTTTTATTATAGTTTTAAATTTGCCTTTAACGTAATGCAACCTGCTGGGTACTCAATGAAATCCTCTTTACCGTAGCTTGAAGCCAATGTATTGTTTCATTAAATATATATACGTCAATATTTTATTTAATGTTGTGTTTTTGACAAATTACACATAAAAAAATATTAATTATTTAATTTAGGCACGCAATTATTACATAAATTATATAATTTAAAATTGTAAATATTTTAAAACAACAAATTGAAATTATTTTGCATGCATACGAAAGCCATAAAGCAAACATATTTTTGTTTATAATTTATTTGTATTTTATATTATGCATGTTAAGCTCAAAATTTAATAGTACAATAAAATTTTATTAGTTTTAATTTATTTTTGTTATGCTTGTATAAAAGAAAATATTAAATTTAATAATTTAACATTTCAAATATAAAATATATTTGTTCATAAAAGTTCATGTAAACAGAATAAACAACATAGAGGGTGTTAAATTTTGCGAAAAACTATAAAATTTCAAAAACACTTAATTCAGTAAAGTTTGTAAAACTAGAGTTGCTACTAACCAATAAAAATATTTAATTTTTTTTTAAATAATGCTTTTTTTATGGTTAAAAAATATGCAATTAAGTGATTTTTTTAACCTAACAGGACATTAAATTAGAAGAAATAAAAGGTTAATTTTTATTTGCTTAAGCTTAGAAGAAAATTTACATTTTGCACATTTTATAGTAAGTGGCGTATATTTTTTTGTTATAAATATTTATTTAGGTGTTTTTAAAACGCTACTGGACTAATAAAATTAAAATATGTTAGTGCTAAATAAGCCCCTTAATATCATAATCAGCATTTTATTTTGGTTTTCTTTATAATAAAAAAATATGCTTTTATCGTTTTTTTAGCCCAACAAGACATAAAAGCTGTATTTTTATTTGCTTAAGCTTAATAAAAAAGGCGCGCTTGTGGCTGCTCCGGTTGTATCGGCAGCGTCGATAACCGGAGTTAAGTAGTGAAGTGCGCGCCCATAACTTTGATGGGTGACCGGCGTTGTCGGTTTTGGGCAACGGCACGCGGTGTTCTGCTCGGGGGTGAACGAACGGACCGAGCAGCAATCATCCAAGTTATGGAATGAATGGTGTGTGAATGGGAAGGAGTAGGGGTCAAGGTACAATAAGCCTTTAGGCTGCAGTGCACCACCTAGGAGGGCGATCGTCGGACCTGGATGGGATGACCCCGAAAGGGCGAAAAAAAAGCTTAAGAAAATATAAAGGTCGGCACATCGTATTCGACATGGTCTAAAGCTGGATAACCACGGGAATTTTAAAAAAAAAGTAAATTGGGTAACATATAGGGGTTAAATACAGCCTCAGTATAAAACTATTTTAACCCATACAAAGTGTCTTAAAAAAGTGTCACGTATCATTTTTTTTCAGAACACCCTATATTTTATGACGGTTTTAGATTCTTTAAAAAAAAAAACAACTCAATTTTATTATTAGTACCAAGTCTTTATTTCTATTCATTTTTAAAATATTTGATATTTTTTCAAAATGCAAAGTTGCAAATAAATTTATTTTAACATTATTAACTCTTTAAACTTTAAAATTTGTTACAAGATTAAAAAGGGTCTCTTATGTTATACGTAGGTCATATCGAGATAAAATGTTGTGAAATTAATTTAATTGCACCTCTGCATTCAATAAAATATTACAAAGACGAAAAGAATTAGACACTTGGTACTACAGGGTGTCACACCGGGAACTGCCGCGATCGACTTCTCAAAAAGTGCGCTTTGGCAAATTTTAAAAATTTGGTAACATCATAAAGTCACTGGGGGACATACAACTAAAATATTTTAACAGCTCTACTACTTCCGGTTATACTAATTTTGACTTCCTTTTTTTAATGGAACACCACATATATTATTTTTTCTTTACACTTTGCCTAAGATTATTAACCTAATTTATGTAAATTGTTCTATACATCAAACTAATTGTTTTTGACTTATTTTAAATTATATGACAAAAATGACGTTTGAAAGCCATTACGTAACCATCAATTTCTTCTTAAGAAAAGCCTTTTATATGAGTTGTGATTAAGTTTCTCGTAGCAAAAGACCTACTTTAGCGGACTGTATTGATATTTTTACAATAAATAAATAAGGAGTGATCAAAAATAATCGTTACAAATTATAACGACAAAAACCTTAAAAGTCAATCCTTTGAAATAGAAATCCCTTTTTATCTTATCCTATTAAGCCTCAAAAATAGGAATAAGTTAGTATACAAAGTCTATTCCAAAAATGTATAGTATTTGTAATATTAAAAATTTAATATTTCTCCATTTTAACAATGCTAGGTACGGCTTAGTTTCGCTTCTAGTTGGCCTTGACAACAAATACTGTATCCCAGCCAACTACCTCGTACCTACCCGTACTTAAATCCATTAGAATAGATAAATATTAAATCGTTAATATTTCGAAAACGTTTTTGAAATAGACACTCTTTTAATTGTGAAAATACCGATATGGTCTACTAAAGAAGTTCTTTCTTTACAAGAAACCTAACTCTAACTCAAATTAAAGGCTTGTTTTAAAGAAATTAATGGTTCCGTAATGGTTTGCAAACGTCATTTCTGACATAAAACTTAAAATAGGTCAAAAACGGTTAGACTTAGGTATAGAACATTATACATAATTTTACGCAGAATCCTAAAAATACAAAATATATAGGGTGTTCGATTTAAAATAAGGAAGTAAACAATAACTTCTTGTATATCCGGAAGCAGTAGAGTTTTCAGAAAATTTTGGTTGTATCACCCCCACTAACTTTACAATATTACCAAATTTTCACAAATTTGCAAACGTCATTTCTGACATAAAATTTAAAATAAGTCAAAATAGTTTGAACTTACGTATAGAATATTATACATAAATTATGTTTGGAATTTTACGCAGAATCCTAAAAATAAATAAAATATTGGGTGTTTTATTTAGAATAAGGAAGTTGACATTAACTTCCGGTATATCCGGAAGCAGAAGAACTTTTAGAATATTTTGGTTGTATGTCCCCCACTGACTTTTTAATGTTAAATGGTACTTTTCGTATATCGATCGCGACAGTTTCCGGCAGGACACCCTGTATAGGGTAAAATAATTTTATACTGTAGCTTTATTTGACCTGTATTTGTTCCTTAATTTAGTTTTTTTTAAATTCCATGGTTATTTGGCTGAAGACCGCGTCGCATATGGTGGGCCACCCTGTATAAATATAACACATTTTTCCTATTTTGACTGGAGTCCTCCACCCTTGCAGCATGGCACCACATTTTATAAAAAATTTCTTTTTTCTTTCTTTTTATATTTTCCAAATAAAACAACATAATAAAATTCGGTATTATAAAACAATATTCCATAGGATTATTAGTATAAGTATTTCTAAAACATGAAAATTGTTTTTATTATACTGCTTACAACAAGTCGCTTTGTTATTACATTTCAATATTTATTTTTGTCCTTTTTTCTTTATTTAATTTCAAAAACACAATGGCTTTGTTTTTAAAACGTGCCCCTCGTAAGTATTTGGCTTCATTTTAAAAACAGTTTTGTTGGTTTTGTTCTCAAGTGGTGGTTTACTTTAGAATATTGTTGCAGGACCAACCAGAAAGATTTTTGAGCTTTTTTAAGTGCTTAATTTTAAAAATTTAGTTAAAAACCGCAGATATACAGGGTGTCAGTAACTTAACCAACAAACTTTATGGAGTAAAAATAAAAAAAATATATGAACATATGTTTGACCTAAACGTCTTAGTTTTTAAACTACAGGGTGTTAAACGTTTTAAAAAATTATTGTTTTTTTGTTATAACTTTTATACCAATTTAGATATTTTCAAAAAACCTAAAAAAATTATTTATCCATTAAAAACATTTTTTTATACAAAAAAATTATATATATATTTAAGTATATATATATATTATAATTTCTGTTTAGTTTAAAACAAATATAATCTTTAGACTTTTTAATTGCATTATTTTTTAGTCTGAGTTTGATAGTTGACATGTTTGCAAGGCCTACTTTAGCAAAAATTAAAAAACTGGTAGTATGCTATTTACCTGAGTTTGACAAATAACGATTTTTTTTCATGGCCTACTATAGCAAAAAATAAAAAACCAAAATATTTTGCTTAATTTCAAAGGTAACTATGAATAATAATAAATCATTGGAAATAGCAAAAAATAAGCAATTTTGTGAGATCAGGGCCAACTATGAATTACATTTAAAAAAATAAGCTTTATATATTTTCAACGAAACTAGAAATAAGTTTAAAAATCTGAGGTGTCCAATGGATTCCACTCAAAAAGTGCCCTAAGAATGTTTACACCGTTTTGGAAAGTTTTTAAAAATGATGAAATTTTTCAAAATGGCCAAAAAATGAAAAACGCCCTATATCTCGGATACCGATAGAGATTTCGGGATGCGGTTTTCACCATTCATCTAATTTTGAAAATCGAGCCCAAGATACCTACGTCAATATTTTTCTATCTGGTCCGGAAATACGAGTTTCCTGTTGAAACAGTCGAACTCGCACCACCCTGTACACCCCAATATATACGTCGTTCCAACTAACCATGGTCAGTTTTTGTTTATACGTGGAAAAAAGACGGACTAAAGCAACGACAAAACAGGACTGACGCGTCATTGTTTCAGAAAAGGTTTTAAAGTCATTCTTTTTATAATCCTTACCTGCTAGTGTTTAAAACACGAAACCATAATGAATAGCATCTAGCTGGTTCGTCGTATATGTATAGTTCTAATGTAAAAGTGTGATTTTAAACAAAATAATAATAAAAAATACTAAGAGTAAGAACGTCATACTGAAAATTTTAAGCATAAATTAAACTAATTGGACCAAATATTGGCAAACTAAAAAAAAATAATTTAAACCAGATAAGAAAAATCTTTAAAAGCAAATTAACCAACAATATATCAAAAGTTTACTTTTTCCCAATAGCATAAAATATTTAAATTATCGAGTATCATATTAGCTTTTTTAAACTTTTTTATTTTTAACTTACCTTTGTAAACAAAAGTAATATTAATTTATTTATTTTTTAATTAAAAATTATTTAAATATTTTTATGACACAGCAAGATTAAGTTAAAAAATAAGCCTAAAGCATTAAACAAAACAAAGTTTTAATAAAATGAAAGCTAAGTTTAAAAGTTAGACCTTAAAACCTTTGTTATCAGGTATTATTTAAAAGTTACTTTTACAAAAAAAACTTACTTAAAAAACATTGTTATTATTGTATCAAAAAATAAGTTAAAAGTTTCCTTTATTTTCAGCTTATAAATAAAGTTTATTTGTTTACTGTTTTTGCGGTTCTTAATATTATTTTATTTCGACATTCATAAATGTCTCCAAAGGTATTTTTTAATAAAAATAATATACCTACTTATTTAAAAAGTAATAGGTATATATAAGATTAAAGTTAGAAAATAATTAAAGTTTTTCTCCTAATCACTTTATAATTACACAAGTAGGTAAGTGTTATTAAATGATTCTATCTCGAAAATGGTTTAAGATATAAAAAAATATCAAAAATTCTAGAAAATGTTATTCGCTTAAAAGAACATTGTAAAATATTAATTTGTAATGAAAACAAATATCATAAAACTTATAAGAATCCAAGGTTAATTTATATACAAGATGGGCCAAATTAAACTTGCACAGTTTTTAACTAATAATAACATTTTATTGTTGAGCCTATCTTTTTTATTTTTGATGGGCCAATAGTTAAATATGTTTTCTCTAGGTTTGCCAATTTTACTTAAATATATTTAAATAGGACTTGCCTCGTTGCAAAAGAAATCTGATTTAGCTACAGTTAAGCTAAACTATAGAAAATGATTCAGTAAAAATGAATTCGTCAACAATTTGAGAATTACGGAATTATAATCTATATATATTTAAAACGCAAAACTAAAATTTTCAAACATTTCGTTAGAGACTCCTGCTGCACCAATTTACATCTTTTTTTTATGATCCTCTGGTTACTGAGGCATCCTATCACTACTTTTTTAATGCTTTATTTCCTGTTTTTCTTTAATAACGGAAAAACAAAATGCAACGTGTGTTGTCTGTACCGCAGCAAATACGTCTAACGCAATATCCGCAGCTTTTAAGTAAAACAAACTGCACCAATTTTCTGTTTATGGTTTTGGGCAGTACAAACTGCGCCAGTTTACATGATATTTAAAAAATCCTCTGGTTACTAAGACATTTAACACTATTTTTTTTTAATTGTTTTATCACCTGTTTTTCCAAAAGAAATTTACTTTTGATAGGAATTAAAAAAAAAGTGTTTGTTGACTTGGCTTTGCATTTTTTCTTTAATATTGGCTATACGCGATAACATACCGGTTTCCCTTCGTTTAATAAGTCAAGCAACGTTGGGCACGGTTAGTCTTTAGATGGGTGACCGCTTTGTAACACCGTAGGTCGTTCTTTTTTGTTTAATATATTAAAATAATAAAGCTATTATTATTTTATATTCATATTTTTTACCAATAGGCTTAAATGTAAATGCAGAATTCTTAAACAACATAAACAATATACATTCAAATATCCGATTTACAATAGAAAATAAAGAAGCAAGCGGCTCGGGCACACAATCTACAGAAAACCGACTTATACCAACAGGTATTTACACAGAGATTCTAACCACCATCCTTGCCAAAAGCTCGGTATTATTAAAATGCTTACAGAACGGGCAAAAATAATTTACGAACCTGGTGCAATAAAATCGGAATTAAGACACTTAAAAACGCGCTTATTGCCAATGGATACTCCGAGAAGGAAATACGCAAAGCAATGCATCCAAAAGATAATCGCAAAACCAAGAAGCAAAGTCCACCAACGGTAAGAGCCTTCTTACCATACATTCCGAGGGTAACGGACAGAATAGGTCGCCTACTAGAAAAGGTCAATATTAAAACTACATATATACAAACCTACCAGAAAAGTAAAGGAGTGGTTAAGATTTTCCAAGGACAAAAGGGTCCCTCTGGCGTGCCCAGGAGTTTATCGGTTACCGTGTACCAATTCTCAAAACCACAAAAACAGCACCACGACAGGAATAACAACTGCGCAACGACCAACCGGAAAAAGCCCCGCCCACTCAAGCTGCCTATTAATAATTGCTGCGTTCGCGCCGGGAAACAGTAGTACGCAAGTAGTCTACTAGAAACCTTCTGAGGATGCCAACCACACACACAGTGTAAGAAAGTCAAAACAAAGGTTTAAACAAGGTTATGACTGATAATCTCTTATTCATGATCACCACATAAAATTTGAAAATACCCAGGTTCTGGCTAATACGTCATCCTACCATACCAGACTGTACGGGGAAGCCATAGAGATACACAAACATACTAATAAGTTCAACAAAACAGAATAATCAATGGAGATAAATAAAGCATGAATACCAATTCTCAAAACCACAAAAACAGCACCACGACAGGAATAACAACTGCGCAACGACCAACCGGAAAAAGCCCCGCCCACTCAAGCTGCCTATTAATAATTGCTGCGTTCGCGCCGGGAAACAGTAGTACGCAAGTAGTCTACTAGAAACCTTCTGAGGATGCCAACCACACACACAGTGTTAGAAAGTCAAAACAAAGGTTTAAACAAGGTTATGACTGATCCTCTCTTATTTATGATCACCACATAAAATTTGAAAATACCCAGGTTCTGGCTAATACGTCATCCTACCATGCCAGACTGTACAGGGAAGCCATAGAGATACACAGACATACCAACAACTTCAATAAAACAGAAGATTCAATAAAGATCAATAAAACATGAATACCAATCCTCACAACCACAGAAACAGCACCACGACAGGAATAACAACTGCGCAATAACCAACCGGAAAAGCCCCGCCCACTCAAGCTGCCTATTAATAATTGCTGCGTTCGTGCCGGGAAATAGTAGTACGCAAGTATTCTACTGGAAACCTTCTAAAGATACCAACCACACACAGAGTTAGAAAGCCAAAACCAAGGTTTAAACAAGGTTATGACTGATCCTCTCTCATTTCAACGTTTTTTCTTTTATTTGACCAATGTTCCTGGACTAAATATTGCAAACATTAATTCTCATTTAAGCAAAATCTCGCCAACCCCTAAGAAACTAAAACAAACATAATGCCCAAATCGTTTTAATGTTTTTTTATTAAGCTTTCAGTATTTCTTTTAAACGTTGCTTAGTGTAAAGCTGCGTAAATAGTCGCTCTAATAAACTGTGTTAAAATTTCGGGACATTTAAGCCGGATAAACCAAAACCGCCTGGGGCATTACTTATACCAGGACCGGTTTAACGAACATCCTTTGTGGCTTTCTGGTCCTATTATATGCATTATGTTAATCTAATCTAATCTAATATATTATATAAAATGCTAATGTACGTTCGTGTGTCCACGATTTTCACTATCATCCGCAACTCCGATCAACTTCCCGTCGGGGTTACAAATACCCCTTGGTCTCCCATTGTGAGTAAGGGAGTTTGGTCGGGGTGGGTGGAAATGGGTGGTTGTGGGTGGCAAAAATGTAAAATATGTGTAGTGGCGCCATCTGTTGTCGAGTAGTTGAACTTCATTCAGAACAACGGTTATTTGGGTCTCATATAAACTCTCGAGCGAAGCCGGGAATCATAGCTAGTATTATATAAAATGCTAATGTACGTTCGTGTGTCCACGATTTTCGCTATCAATCCGCAACTCCGATCAACTTCCCGTCGGGGTTACAAATACCCCTTGGTCTCCCATTGTGAGTAAGGGAGTTTGGTCGGGGTGGGTGGAAGTGGGTGGTTGTGGGTGGCAAAAATGTAAAATATGTGTAGTGGCGCCATCTGTTGTCGAGTAGTTGAACTTCATTCAGAACAACGGTTATTTGGGTCTCATATAAACTCCCGAGCGAAGCCGGGAATCATAGCTAGTCTAATATCTAATATATTATATAAAATGCTAATGTACGTTCGTGTGTCCACGATTTTCGCTATCATCCGCAACTCCGATCGACTTCCCGTCGGGGTTACAAATACCCCTTGGTCTCCCATTGTGAGTAAGGGAGTTTGGTCGGGGTGGGTGGAAGTGGGTGGTTGTGGGTGGCAAAAATGTAAAATATGTGTAGTGGCGCCATCTGTTGTCGAGTAGTTGAACTTCATTCAGAACAACGGTTATTTGGGTCTCATATAAACTCCCGAGCGAAGCCGGGAATCGTAGCTAGTCTAATATATTATATAAAATGCTAATGTACGTTCGTGTGTCCACGATTTTCGCTATCATCCGCAACTCCGATCGACTTTCCGTCGGGGTTACAAATACCCCTTGGTCTCCCATTGTGAGTAAGGGAGTTTGGTCGGGGTGGGTGGAAGTGGGTGGTTGTGGGTGGCAAAAATGTAAAATATTATCACTCATTCTTGACAAAGTGGCGGAGACAGAAAGTTCTGAAAATTTTTGGAATCATCTAGAAAGTAAGTGTAGTGGCGCCATCTGTTGTCGAGTATTTGAACTTCATTCAGAACAACGGTTATTTGGGTCTCATATAAACTCCCGAGCGAAGCCGGGAATCATAGCTAGTCTAATATCTAATATATTATCTAAAATGCTAATGTACGTTCGTGTGTCCACGATTTTCGCTATCATCCGCAACTCCGATCAACTTCCCGTCGGGGTTACAAATACTCCTTGGTCTCCCATTGTGAGTAAGGGAGTTTGGTCGGGGTGGGTGGAAGTGGGTGGTTGTGGGTGGCAAAAATGTAAAATATGTGTAGTGGCGCCATCTGTTGTCGAGTAGTTGAACTTCATTCAGAACAACGGTTATTTGGGTCTCATATAAACTCCCGAGCGAAGCCGGGAATCATAACTATTATATTATATAAAATGCTAATGTACGTTCGTGTGTCCACGATTTTCGCTATCATCCGCAACTCCGATCGACTTCCCGTCGGGGTTACAAATACCCCTTGGTCTCCCATTGTGAGTAAGGGAGTTTGGTCAGGGTGGGTGGAAGTGGGTGGGTGTGGGTGGCAAAAATGTAAAATATGTGTAGTCGAGTAGTTGAACTTCATTCAGAACAACGGTTATTTGGGTCTCATATAAACTCCCGAGCGAAGCCGGGAATCATAGCTAGTATTAAGTTAAATCTGCTGTCTAATAAAAAAATATTTGGTGGATTTATTAAATAAGCTACTTATTTAAAAAAAGGCACTTGCTAAACAACTGCCGGCGGTTTTGCTCAATTATAAAAAAGCTGCATTCCGGCGTATATTAAAACTGCCAAAAATTATAGTTAACTTGTTACTACTGGTGGTATTTACTTATTTTACCGATAGAAGGCGCCGTCCGGCGGTTTTGCTTATAAAAACTATTAAAAATCGTCGAAAAATAGTTAAAATTAATCTAATTCTAGTAAATATTTATTTTGCGTGCCTCAAGCGTAAAGTTTTTGGTGGTTTTTGGAAAAACAAATTGGAGTAGTATAGCGGGATGGGGACAGGCAAAGAAAACGACTATTGTATTTATTCTAACTTTTCGTGGCTCAATTGTCACTTTGTAAAAGGCCTATAATTAAAAGAGACAAACTACCAAAACTATTTCATCACATGAAAAAATTACAACACTAAAAACACTTAAAAAAATATTGTCAGGCAGGTAAGGCAAAGAAATAACTTATCAAGACGTCATCGTCAGCAATAGGATATATGTAACTTAAAATTCTTTAAAAGTGGAAAATTTTTGTCTAAAAATTCAATTATAAACAAAAAATAAAAATCGGAAAAAATGTTTAAAAATATAAAAAAGTCATTTATCTATCCGGAATCGAACTCGGGACCTGTCGCTTACGGGTCAACACTCGTAATCCTGTAGCTATGTGGGAACTTGAAAACATTTTTAAATCTTAATAATATGCTTAAATAATTTAGGCCGTCTATATAAATTATTTATTTGTATTTTTTTTACTTTTTCTGAGAATTTTAAAGTTTCTTTCACCCTAAATACTTGCATACTTTAATCAGTAAAACTTTCCTTTTATTTCTATAAAGCTATCAGCTTTCTAGCTGGCTTTTCTTGTCCAAAAAGATGTACATACATATTTTTTAACTTATGAAAAGCTTCGACAAAATTTTCGTTGGTGTCAAACGTGTTTCTAGTTTAATTTTTGTTTGTTGATCAAAAAGAAAAATATTATACGTAAATATAAAACACCGTCGGACGGCGGATTTTTCTTAAAATTAAGCAAAAACAAAAAAATATATTTTAGTTTAGTTAAAAAAAAAATTGTATTTATACGCCAAGGAACTAGTGTAACTTTTTATCCCGATACGGAATAAAAAACACTTTAGTCGAAAGGTATATACAGTGAGGTCCAAAAGTCCGTAGCCCCCTTCTAACTTCCGAATTGTTAAGTATATGTTTACGAAATTTGGAAATATAATTTATGACCAAGGTCTGAATTTTTTGACATATGTTGTCAAAAAAATAGGACTTTAGAACAAGCAAAACCATTTTAAGGAGCAAAAAAAAGCTTTCCGGCCCAAAAAATGACAGGCTGCATCAAAGGAGACATGTTTTCTGGGGGAACTTGCCCAAATCTCGTAACTTTTAAATTATTTTCCAGTTGTATCGGAAGAAATATTACGCAATATTTGAACAGACTTTCCCTCCTCCCACAGTAAGATAAAGTTAAAATAAGCTGACCCTCCCCCAAAATGCCTCACGTAATTTTTGACACCCCCTAGCAGTTACTTTAAACTTAGGTTTGCACTGTCTAAGGCGGCTCCTAGACCTGCAATAACATTGTACAATATATTTTACTGTACGATTGGTACAAAAATACATAAATACCGATTGGTACAAGAAAATGCAATTTTTGCCAGCGTGCTGCCCTGGATCTGGGAGAGGAGGCAAACCGGAGTGTCTGCCCCGGATGACACTTTAAAGGGGCGGCAAATTGAAGAATGGCCGACGTGTCCTGGATTTACTAAAATATGTATAAGAAGTGGTGATTGTAAGAGGCAAAGACTTTTTTTTTGTTCTTCACTTTTCTGTTGCTTCTTACCTTTCATTTGGGATATATATATATATATATATATATATATATATATATATATATATATATATATATTGTGTTTTATACATAGCGAGCCAAGTGACTGGAAAAGGGCGCGAATTGAGAATCGAGGAACTTTTTTAAATTTTCCGAACAGCAAATCTATATTTCGCTGGCAAAAAAATATGACCGAGGTAATCATGTATATTGCATTATTTGCAAGTGCAGTATAATTGATCGTCTAGGGGCCTCCTAAGTCATTCGCTTTGGCAACAAACTCGTTTAACTAAGCGAATTTTTCAGAGCAAGAGAAAGACTATTAAATAATAAAATATTGCCCATTTGAAAATTAAATCGTTCAAACTTAGATTGGTGAAAAAATCGTACATTCTAAAGAAAATTAACCTCGCTATAAGATTTTGTACATAGTCAGCGAGGTATTTTAAAGCAAAAAGCGGACAATTCCGGATTTTTTGATGATTGTTGCTTCAAAAGAAAGTTGGACTTGTCTGGTTTTTGCCCTAAGGTCTTCAATTGTATGTTAGTATAGATTACTGATCTCAATGGATTGCGCATGGTTAAAACTTGCAAAAAATAGAAGTTACGCTGCATGGGCAAAAAACCAAATAATGACCTACTCTGCATTATTGTTTTCTTTCCAACCTTATTTTTTAACATATGTTACCTTAAAAAAATAATGTACGTGGTAAAATTTGTTTGAGGCAAGCGTTTTAAAAAATATCTGTATTTAAAAAATTACTTCCAGAATAGCCAGTTTTTAGCTATTTAGAGTATTTGAGAATAAAAGGGTGATCACTAAGAGACAATACGGAGTATCGTGCAATTTAATTGATTATCTAGGTGCCGGCCGCCTAAGTCATTGGCCTAAAAAACTTGTTTAACAAATTGGCGAATTTTAGAGACCAAGAGAGGACACTTAAATAGTAAAGTATTGCCCATTCAAAAATTAAATCGTTTAAACTTGCTGTCATCTGTAGTAAAATAAGTAAAAATTTCAGCTAAAAGTCACCTTCTTGGCTATTTTATTGGATCTCATTTCCCGAATAATGATGGAGGCAATATCACCAAACGGTTATCTTGCATCAAAGTTTACTAAGCTTCGAGGGCACGTCGGGCCAGACGGACACAAAAGCGATTTGGTTGGCTATTTTTCGGACGTTTATAATATACAAGGGGAACTGTAAACGTTTGCTCATAGTAATCTTGCCGTAAAAAATTAAAAAAGGCCTTAGAAATAATAATACCTTTCTATTAATACAGACTGATTTTAATTTGACTATTTATATAAAAAAAATCAATCTTATTAGAGTTGACACGCTCCTATTACTGCAATTAAAATGAATAGGGCGTGGAAAGTATGGCAACAATGACACAAAACAAATACAAGCCTAAAATTTATTGTAAATTTACTTCTCGTTAGAGCCTACTAGAACATCTCATTCATATTTAATTTTAAGCTAATATTTTTATGTACAAATCAATTGACTTATATATAAATTTATTCTCATAAACATTTAAAGGTTAAAATAAAATGTATTTTTATTTAACACATTTGCGGTTACAAAATAAACCGTAAAACGTGGAAAAAACAACTTAATTGTTCAAAAGCGCTAACATATTTAACGGCAAATTGGTTAAAATTGTTAGTTTTAGGTTTTGATTTTCCATGTTGTTAAATTGCTTTTTACTCTAAATAACATATTTTAAACCTTAATAAATACCTTCTAATAAAATCTAAATTTACAATTTGGGTATTTTTTTTAAATTTTATTTTATCTCGGAAAATCTAAATTTTAATTATCTTCAGGTAGTTAAAAAAATAATGTTTGTATCTGGGTATTCTAAATTTTATTTTAATTTTAAAGTGTACAATCTTCTTTTATACTTTTTGTACAAGAGTAAGATAAATGTCTGAATAGTTTTATTTTTCAGCACTGAATTTAAATAAATCACTTTTTAGGCCATATATATACATCCATAACAGAGTGTTTAAACTTAAGAAAAAATGCATACAGTTAATATATTTATAATTTATTTTTGTTTATGCGTTATTCAATATAAACATTTTAAAACCTGCCCCCATATGCTAGCCACAAAAATAACATAGGTTTATGTAAACTTCCTTTTTAATGCCATCTAAGAATTTAAACTCTTAATGATAAATATTTTATTCCTACATACTCTTAATAGCTAAGACCTGGCTATACTAAAAGTATTTTTTTAAATACAGATATTTCAAAAACGCTCGTATCAAATCAACTTTTACCACGTACCTTATTTTTTAGCTAAAATATGTTAAAAAATAGGAATAATTAAAAAAACAATGAAGAGTAGGTCATTAATTGTGTTTTTGACTCATGCAACGTAACTCTTATTTCTCGCAAGTTAAAAAATGGGCAATACATCCACATTAGTGATCTATACTAACTAACTTGCAACTGTAAGGAAAAAAGTTATGGTAATATTTAGCCATTAAATGAACAAATCACAGTAAAATCCTATAAAAAGTAAGATTTCAGAGATGTAATTTCTTAAGCAAATAATAGTCGGGTGATGGCTTGATGTGTTAAAGTGGTGAGTCGTTTGGCGCACAACTGACATGTTTTGGTTCGAATCCTAGTCTGGCAAGAATGCTTATTTATAAGTTTAATCAGAATTTTTGTGCTTAGCGCAATAACAGTTGGACAACGTGCACAATGTATCGAGGCTAATAGCCAGCAAGGAACTAAGGCTGTGTTTATGTTGGAGCGGTTTTGAGCAAGGTTGGCAGCGCGGCTTGACCAAAGCTGCCTATATTATTGTCACATAAAGGTGATTTTGTCAAGCCGCGCTGTTAATTTCGTTCCTTACCTCTCCAATATAAAGATACCCTAAGGCGCCGAAACACACTTTACCTGTTGTCCTGCACAATCGTAGACATGTCGGACCCCACCCAGTTGGAAGGGTCAGATATCCTCCTGGCTGGAGACAAGGTCTTTAGTTTTCGTGAATAGGATCGTGGTTCGAAACCCATGTTAAGCTGTAGGTCCTTGCTGACATCACCCAGACGTTAAAAGACACAATAAGACGAGCGACTTCATTGCATGGGTTATTTCAGCTTTATTCTAAGGTCTAAGGTCTAAGCAAATGATATTGAGTAACTGTATATTTTAACTGTTTTTATGACATATTAATATATGTGACATATAAAGATTATGATTAAGTATATTGTGAATATAGAAAATTGCTCACATTCTTGCAATATCGTGTCAAGGTAATGCGTTGCTTAACATAGCTTAAACATTTTTAACCTAGAATTCATAAGTAGTTCGCAATCCATGTGCTAAAAACTCCATCGTATAACCATTGTTACATTAGTAGTATTTTTTGTTTAACTTTGATTATGTAGAATAACCACAAAAATCTATTTAATAGCTTTTGTCCAACTCCATATTAACTTTAGGAACTTAATAAAAGTATAAAGATATCCAAAACTAACCAACCTAACTTAGATTAAATTTTTATTGTTTAAGTTTCATCTCCCATATAGGTATAAAGTTTCAAAATCATCCTTTAATTTCAGTTGGCAAATAATGCAGTTTCCTTTTAAATTGGATGTCGATAAAAGCATAGCCAACTGAGAGAATTGAGTTCATAGAGCAAAGTTAGGGAGATGATCACAAACAACGGTTGAGGGCAATCGGCAACTGAATATAATGCCTTGACATAGTGCTTTGTGACGTGGAATAATTTGATGGGTATAGAGAAGCTAACGATTCTATCGCGAAATGAGTTATCAACTGACTATTATATGCAAACTGCGAAATTACAATTGCAAATTCCTTAAACGCATTGTTTGATGGAAAAATGTCACATCCGCTATAACATACAGGGTATCTCGTTTAATATATTTTGTTAAATGCTGGTTTAGCATTATTTAGTAAAATATTTCAAAAATATTGTTAAATTCATTTAAATAAGAAGTGTTTATTTTTAAAGCGACATGTCTAGTTACACATATAGTGCCTGGGCCAGAAATGAATTTAGCTTTGTATTAAAAATCCCTTTGAAAACCTTTTTGGGGAGTTTTTGAGAAGTCCAGGATATTATACCGACATATACAGAAGCGGCGCTTTAACCCAACCTGTCAATGTCAAATGTTTAGGGTGTCGGACTAGGCAAACGCATCACTTTTTGTCGGACAAGTTTACCACAATGTTTTAAATGCCAAAAATCGTTAGGGTTACAATTACGAAACCCACCTAATCGGATACCCGAAACATATGTTTCAGCCATATGTTTTCAGAGTTAGAGAGATGATCACAAACAACGGTTAAGGGCAATCGGCAACCGAATATAATGCCTTGACATAGTGCTCTGTGACGTGGAATAATTTGATGTATATAGAGACGCTAATGATTCTATCGCAAAATGAATTATTAACTGACTATTATATGCAAACTACAAAATTACGATTGAAAATTCCTTAATTGTTTGTTGGAATAATGTCACCTTCGCTATAATTAACAGGGTATCTCGTTTTAAATACTTTGTTAAATGCTGGTGTAGCATCATTAAGTTAAATATTTTACGAATATTGTAAAATGAATGTAAATAAGGATTGGTAATTAAAAAATGTAAAGGGTGTTTATTTATATTTTGTACCCTACTTTTAACTATAACCAAAGATAGAAAAAAACGTCCTTTGTAAAAATTTTATACATTTTTATCTATGATCTTTTAAGCATAAAGAAGAAACAAATGAACATCAAAAACGAAAAATGAAGTGGGAAACATTTTTGGATGGGACACTTTGTATTTTACCCTTAAAAGGTCTTTCAATATGCTTTACAAAAATATCACATTATACCACATTTTATATATATTTCTTTAATAGTTTTGGAAAAATGGCCATTTAAATCCGGGTATAATTTCCATTACATCTACACTCTTACCTTAGTGGCGTGGGCAGGTATGAAATTATATCTACTATTTTCAGATTTAAGTTGTCATATTTCAAAAACTATAAAATATAGATATATAAAATGTGGAATTTTTGTAAAGCTTTTTAAAAAAAAATTAATGGTTACATAATATTCAGGGTGTTTCATTTAAAAAATGTTTACACTTTTATTTTTCTTAAGTGTTTGATGTTTATTTGTTTCTTTTTATGCTTAAAAAATAGTAGATGAAAATTATACAACTTTTATACAGGACTTTTTTATACCCTTTTAAAAATGGGTGGCAAGATATAAATAAAAGCCCTTTAGATGTCTAGTTACGCATACGTATGTAAGTTTTATATTTAAAACTAAAATTCAAAATATTTTTAATTATAACAGTCGTTTGCAACTAAAGTTATTAATTTCATTTTAAAAATTTAGTAATTTTCGTATGGATGCTATACTGTTACATTAGCTTTTATCATATTTCCATTTTATTATAATAACAAAAACCTCCATAAGAACACATTTGACATATGAACTGTCAATACATTTTAAAACATCCCCCTGCGAATGTTTTAAATTACTTTTAATAAATGACGTCATTTTACGAAATAATTTCGATGCGAAAATAGAATGACTTGAAATAGTTTCAAATAATTTTACGAAAAAATATGGTTAAAAACGTTCATCAGGTGAAACCCCTATCTCAAGAGTCGCAATTCAGGTATATTCAGGTAAATTGATACAAATTTACTAAGTGAACATCTCAATCTTCAAAATAAACTAGTAACATACAATAAAAAAAGATTATTTAACTTTTCCGATTTTAATTACTACAAAAGTGATATTTATGCAGTGTGTACATCCCCAATCGGTGAAAACAGAACATTTCTTGTTTTAATTGATTTTTATGCAGGGTGTCTCCAAAGGGTCCGTTCAAAGTGCAACCACAATTTCACTAGACCAAACTACAACGATTTGGCGCAATTTACCCATAGATAACCTACATTTAGATCCGCAGTGGCAAGAAGCATTTTTCGGATTTTTACGACCTCGCGCAGTAAACAAATGGACGCATGCGCACTTAAAATCCGTGGCAAAAACAAACTCCGGCACCCCGTACCCTCCGTCAGCGGTCTGACCGTGACGCAGCAAATGAGCAATTTTTCGATTAACCTAAATTGCAGCAAAGGACTGTAGATGGCTTCCTCTTTATTTTACAACAGCAATTTTGACTCCTTACTCTGAAAAACCTCTTAAGACTGATCTTTGTGAATAAATAATGTTAAATATTTAAAAAAATATTTGAAAATAACTAAAATAAAATGGAGTCTTTGACACCCTATATCCCTCAAACAATCAAATTTTGTACTAAGGTTTATTGCGTTAAATCGTTTTATTTGGCCCAAAAAGTTTTTAGTAGCATTTTGTACAGACCTTTTAGAGACACACTGTATATTCGTATTGATTTTGTATTAATACCTTTATCATTATAAAACGATATAAAATTGTAAATCGATAATTGAGCTTTTAAAATTGACATAAAGAAATTTTTCATAAATTGTGGACACGTTTTAAATAAACACTCCTTAAATGTTTTAAAATCATCTTTATAAACTATTGTTGTTTTTTTGTAACATCAGGTTATTATGTTTTTTAATCAAAGTATGTAAAATTTTTAAACCTATATAAATATATTATGTAACAATTATTAAACTTTTTAGCGAAAATAGAAAAACCGCAGTAAAATTTAGATCTTAAAATTTGCGTTTTACTAAATACTGCGTTTTACATTAGAGGTCCTTAAACATTCATAATCATAACACTTATTTATTTATTTTAATTTCAAATCTGAGTATTCGTGTTTATTTCAATTTGTAAAATTCGCACATTTTTATTTGTGCTTAGTTTCTTTATAGCAGCTCTTTTATTTAACAAAGATAATTTTTTATTATTAATTCGAAACAACTTCAGGCTGCCTAATGTAATAAAATTCTTATAGGGTGGGCCTAGACTGTATGAGCAGTTTAAATATCCAATAAAACAAACATTACAAAACTTACACATACTCGTATTTTATTTATAATATTTTAAACTACAAATAATGTTAATTTTAATGGCCTTAAAATTATGTTGTCCAAGTGACGTCCCTCACGTTGCTGACATTCTTAATCCGAGCTGCATATTTTCAAAAGCTTGGAGACAAGTTGTTCGCAAAATAGCCTTTATTGGCGATATTAGTCAGTGGACAATCCCGACAGAAACATCAACGTCCTCTTTATTCTTCTAAGCTTGTTTTGTGGATTGAAATATCAGTAAGTGGAATTGTTGGTCCAAATTTTTTCGAAAATAAAAGAAAAGTTGCCGTGACGGTGAAGAGCTGTTAACTATTGTGAGATGACACAGATATTCTTAGTCCCAGCTCTTTAACAATTTAAAGAACCTAATGCTACGAACTGGTTTCAACAAGATGGAGCCACCTGCCACACTGCCACAGTATTCATAGATTTGTTGAAATAAATGTTTTCTGGAAGACTTACTTCACGAAAGGGTGATTTTCAGTGGCCCGGATCATACTCCAAATGATCATTTTCTGTGAGTCTACCTGAAGTCACGGGTCTATGAAGATAATTCAACTACATTAGACCAGCTAAAACAAAACATTGTGCAAGAATGTTTACCAAACAGCAGTGGAATGGGTAAACAAGACAAATTTTGTAGAAAACCACACATTTTACATCAAAAGAACATAAAAGCATGTGTGAGCTACTTGTGGCTATTATCGCTGACGAGCACTTCACTAGTTATGAGCTTTACCGGCATATTCTCTAAGGACGCTTCTGTCGCACGACAGGAAAGCGCATTATGGATATGTGAGTACATAATAAGAACAATAGAGTATTCTGAAAAAGACATTTAAAACAAAATATTTAAAAGCTCTGTTTTCAAATCAAAAATGAACAATACCTGTGTCCTGTATATTTTCATGATTTTTTATAAACGCCATTTTGCGAGCAATTTGTCGCCAAATTTTTGGAAATATGCAACTACGGAATTAAGAATGTCAGCAACGTGAGGGATGTCACTTGGACCACACGATTTTTAGGTCCTAAAAATAAACAATATTTGTAGTTTAAGATAATATTAGTAAAATATGTATACATTTTGTAATATTTGTTTTATTGAATATTGAAACTGCTCATACAGTTAAGGCCCACCCTGTATTATCCCTTTTAAATTTACGTTACTAAGCGGTAAAGTTTATAAGGCATTAAAATAATTGTTGTATATAATATATAAGAGTAGGGAAATTGTTATAGCTGTAATTATTTTTTTAAAAAACATTATGTTACATAATAGTCTATTATTTTTATAAATTTGTAGCCCCATTTGCATGTTGACAAGTATATGGTATAATGATATCTCAAGCAACTACGGTTAAAAAGTACCATATACAGAAAATTGGTCCTATTATTAATGCAAATTAAACTATATACTTGATATGCAAAATTTAAACCATTATTTATTTTTTTATTATTTTTTTAGCTAAATTTTGTTTCATATCATGCCTGTCATTATTTTAGCTTAATTTTGATACCTTACTTTAAAATTAACAACAGAAAGGCTTATTTTAATAACATGATTAGCAACAAACGCTAAATGCAGAGTTATTAGATTTCTAATGTGTAAAATAAACGATTATTAAAAATAAACCCAAGTAATTTTTTATTGGCTAATTAGGTCCATGGACAATACTTAATTTTTTTTTATTATGAGTTATCCCATTTATAAAACTGGTCAACACGATTTTTAGGTCTGACTTCTACATATTAAATAATAGTTTTTCCTAGGCCGAAAATACGGATAATATATTTTTTTAAAATTAAAGTTTGCTTTTGTAGAAATTAAAGCAACTGTTGCAAATTTTTGCAAAATTTAGTAATTTTTTACAAGGTGTAAATTAACTGATGGAGGATGAAGATAGAAAATATAATTTTTGGCCTATTTTAGAAAGAAAATTTCATATGAACATATGTCCTAAACCTCTTAACTTTTAGGCTACATGGTATTAAAGTTTTAAGACGAAAATCGCTTTCTTAATAAACCTTTAAAACTGTTCCATATATTTTCATAAAATTTTCCATGAACTTACTATGCACCAATTGGCATTTTTAAATGTAAAATCTTTTTAATTATTTCTACCAGTGGCAAAATGTATACTGGTATTTCAAAGATTTATAGTACGGCAACTGGTTTTTTTTCTTTTCAAAAATTATCTTTAAAATCGCCATTTATTTTTAAAGAAATTTGAGTTCTTGCCCTTTCTGAATGCATGCATTTTTGCGTAAAAAAAACCGTTTTCAGGCATTTGTAGTATAACGAAACTGTTTTGAACTATTAGTATGCTAGCGCCCTATTTTTAGTTTGTTTTTTTTACGCGAGAACGGTGCATCGGAGAAAACAAAGTCAAGAGGTCAAATCTAATAAGAAATAAATGATGGTTTAAAACATTATTTTTATTTTTGAAAAAAGCAATGGCGTACCAGATTTTCTTTTAATTTTTTTATATATTCGTATAAGCTCTCTCATATAAAATACAGGGTATTTCATTAAGGTTGGATAGGTAGCATATTTCAGGAAGTAATGGTCGTAGGAAATTAGGAAAAAATTCTTTTAAGGAAATCGACTATAAGAAACCGCTGGAAAATATTTTTAAGTTCCTAACTATAGCGCTAGGTTGCGTAACAGCTATAGTCGTGTATAAAAATACATTATTTTTTAAATCACCCATTATAAGTTAGTTAAAAAATATTACTATGGTATTGCTATTAGAATGCTGCATCTTTTAGATTTATTATTTTTCTTTGTAGGGCGTAAAATAAGGAATGTAGGGAAGAGTGAAGTTGTACTGGGTAAAATGATCATAATTTTGGTTTGCCTTGACAGAATTTAACAAACTGAGTTTCGTTTAAAGAAAAACCTTTACTGATTAAGAAAAACATCAACGCGGGTCATATTGTCTTTTGTTTCTCCCGCTAGAAGGCGCTGTTTAACGAGTTTAGAGTCTTTTATATATTTTTTTAATTTTAAATGGAATGCTATAGTTATTTTATTAAAAATAAAAACTAAACCAAATTTGCAACAAAATATCCGCAAACCGCATATCGATATCTTTATTAGTTCAAAAGTGATTGCAAAAACAACGTTTTTTACTAAATTCGTTCTAAGAAACAGTTGAAATTTTCAAATTTTTGTGATCAAGCATGCCATTTTAAAAAATATTATTAAAAGTACCCATAAAAATAAGAATAATAACAATAATTAAAGTATTAGAATTAACAAAAATAATAACATTTTTAATATTACGAAGGCGAGCAATAAGCGCTTTTATATCTTTATTAATGTTTAAAATCTTCCAGGTTCTACAAAGCTGTCAATATTGTTAAAATTGTATTGTTGTTTTGGATTGTTGTCTTTTACCACGTTACCAAGTTAGGTCCCAATATTAAATTTTTATAACAAAGTGTGATGGGGCCGAAAAATGGCACGAACTTTTGTTTGTTGGTTACAAAGACCCTTTTTGGTCGTCTAAATAGGCTTAATGTGGATATTATTTTTCTTGATTCGGTTATAAAAATCAATATTATTATTGTTATTTTTATGGGTACTATTGTTAGTATTTCTATTATTATTATAAGTAAAATTATAATTAAGATAAAGTTTAAAATTATATCTTATTTGGCATCGCATGCTTGTTAAAAAAATTTGAAAATTCAATTGTTTTTAGACCGAATTTAGTAAAAAAACGTTATTTTTGCAATATCTTTTGAAAAATAAAGATATCGATATGCGGTTTTTGGATATTTTGTTTCAAATTTGGTTAGGTTTTCGTTTTCAATGAAATAACTATGGCATTCCATTTAAAATTTTTAAGAAAAATATAAAAACTCTAAACTTATTAAACAGCGCTCTCTAGCGGCAGTAATAAAAGGCAATATGACCCGCGTTAATTTTTTCTTCATCAGTAAAGGTTTCTCTTTAAAACAAAACCCAGTTTGTTAAATTCCGCAAAGGCAAACCAAAATTATGAGCATTTTACCAAGTAAAACTTCACCCTTCCCTACAGCCCTTATTTTACGCCCTACAAAGAAAAGTGATGAATCGAAAAGATGCAGAATTGTAAGAGCAATACCATAATAATATTTTTTCACCAACTTATACCAGGTGATTTCCAAGAATAATGTATTTATATTCACAACTATTGCTGTTACGCCCCCTAGCGGTATAGTTAGGAACTTAAAAATATTTTCCAGCGGTTTCTTATACTCGATTTCTTTAAGAGGATTTTTTCCTAATATCCTACGACCATTACTTTCTGAGATATGGTACCTATCCAGCCTTAATGAAATACCCTGTATAGTTATGAATGTGAATCAGACAAAAGCAAACTTTAAGAACTAAAAATAAAAATTTCGGTGTTTTTCAATGTCTAGAATCAGAATTTAAACATAAGAACAGAAACAAAAAAAATTTATTTATGTTGACCTGTTCAATTAAATAAATTAGAAAATAAAACAGATTTCTGCGGCTGTGTGGTTTACCATGTAATTACAATTAAGTACCTTAATTACAAAAGTATACGAATAAAAAGGACTTTAAATTTAATATTTCTATTTAAATAGTGCTTCTATAAGGTACCTGAGGCATATAAGGCTAGGTGTGTTAATAAGGGCTACATTTAAAAACTTGGGACAAAATAAATCGGTTCAGGTTTAAACGTTACCCATACATGAGTAAGCCCAATAAATATCACAGAGAGTAAGCGGAGGCTGCTAGATACGCGCTGCCTTCTTTTTAGTGACGAAGAATATGAGACAGGGTGCGGTATCATTATAAGGATTTATAATTATTGCCAAAGAAAACCGGTGAGTGTTCGGATCTTATTTTTATTTAGAAATAATAAAAAATAAGCTAATGAGAGGCAACTAATTATAACTAATTAACCACAGATTTATTAGAACATGAAATGGTAAAAGTTTCTTAAATTAATTTTTTAAATCAAATAAAATATATATTTTGGGGCCCTATTTTGCTATGATAGTTAAATTTGGCCATTAAAAGGGGGTTCAATAATTTTTAGATTTGATGTCATATTTACTTATATAATTTGGTAATATTCTAGAAACCTGCGGCAACTCCGATTTTAACGAAATTTGGTATACGGGGGTTTTTGTGGCGCTGATCACAAATCTGAAATTTTTGTTTGGCGTTTCGTTCTTGAGATATTTATCATCAGACTTAAAATTTAAACTAATCCTATTTTTACTATATTCCACCTTCTTTTTGCACACAATGCTTGATTTAAAACTAAAGTGGCACATAATATTTGATTTTTACTTTTTAAAATCTCGTTTTATTACGTATTTTACATTATTTTTGCATTAAATTGCATTGCTATACTTTGAATCATTTCAATCCCAGTGTGCCATGAAGCCCTATGTGTATGTATGGTTGCCGCATTATCAGAGAAAAGCTACGCAATTTAATGCAAAAATAATGTAAAAACGTAAAAAAACGGGGTTTTAAAAGGTGAAAATCAAATATTGTGTGACACTTTAAATCAAGAATTGCTTGCAAAAAGAAGGGGGATATAGTGAAAATGAGCTTAGTTTAAATTTGAACTTTGATGATGAATATCTCGAGAACTAAACGTTCTGCTAAAAATTTCTTTCAGATTCGTGATCAGCTCCCCAAAGAACCCCTGTACACCAAATTTCGTTGAAATCGAAGTTGCCGCAGGTTTCTAGAAAATTACCTATAATTTTATTTATATTTAATTTTTACAATAAATAAGCAATGTTTAATGTGAAAAAATTGCTTTAGTTTCTTAAATCATTCGAGATTTTTTTTATATTTAACGTTAGGTGAGCCTAATAGGTCGCAGGTACTTTAGGCTTCTAATTAGGAGTTCTATCAAATATTGCCTGAAATTGCAAAATTTTCAATATTATGACTTATCCTAACTACGCATTCTTTTATCCTAATTACTTAGCAATAAACAAGGACATATGTCATGTGCTTTGTTACTAAATACCTAACAAAATATAGGGGCATAACATTCTTAATGTATCCCAAATAACAAATTTACTGGGTTTTAGCCTATGAGCTGGAAAAATTCGGCCAAATTTGTTGCACCCGCGATGGCAATTTGAACCTTTCCATGACTTCAAATAATATTATTAAAAGTAAAGAAAAACCATTATCAAGTGAAAATATGAAAATGTAGACTTTTAAAGACCTATATCATTAAACATATTTTTAATTGAATTACCAGAATACTAATATCTGGTCTGCGTCTAAATGTAGCACCCGCGATAATGAAATGACCCAAGAATGAAGCAGTGTTGAGTTGTTTTTTTACCCTATACACTCCTTATTAGAATTTCTTATCTTCACACATAAATCTTATTACCAAGATTAATTAAGCCATTCTGTATATTTTTACGGGTTAAATTGTGACCTTTTACAAAAGGAATAAATTAAAAATTAACAAATTTCAAAATCAATACCCTACGTAGTTTTCGTTAAAAGTGGAACACAACACATAAATGAAAGACCTTAATTAAAATAATTTAATTTAATAGTTAATTAAAGACTAGTTATTTAAAAGTTTAGTTAATGGTTTAAAAAACGATTTAAATAAATAGGAATATAAATAAATAGGTTTTTACTTACCATATGTTGACTAAGTTTTTTCTCTGGGGATAAAATGCGGCTAGTTAATATTTAAGTAAAAAATTAAAATTTTGTGAATAAATTTTTAAAATGCATTGTTAATAATTATATAAGTAAAATAATTTTAAAACAGTTATTTTTAAATAGAAAGACGTATTATTATTACTTTAAACGCCTGTCTAAATGTAGTAGACAATGATTTAGTAGTAAAAGAAGAAATTTTGGACTAATATATCACAATTTTTGTTTAATTTTATAAAGAAAGAAATGGAAAATTGTTAAAATTAAAAAAATTGAAAAATTATTACAATTTTTTGGTTTATTCTTCAGGTTGTTTCACAATTTATCCGACAAACTTTGGGGGCTAATTCTACAATAAAAAATAAAAAAAAACTTCATATAAACACATGTCTAGTTTTTTGTAATACCTTTTACACCAATTAAGATATAAAAAAAAATTGGAGACGCCTCCTATACGCCAGAAGGCAACTTTTTGGCATACCAAAAAAACTTTTACCCGTGTCGTCCCTGAGGGGTTTTGGGTAAATATTTTTTATTAAAAATTGGTTGCCACTGTATTTCTTTTTCAAATAAAAATACTTTTAAAATTTTTATCCAACACTTACATATAATATCTACATAATTGATCAGATTTTGAGGATATAAAGTGTACTATAAGTCACTAGTGAGCTAAAGTAGGTACCCTTTAGCTCACTAGTGAATTATAGACAATACAAAATTTTGTTGCTGGTGTTGACAATGACAAGTAACAAATAATGGATGACGTTTTCAAATTATTTTCAATATTAAAAGCGATTTATACGAAAGTGTTGGATAAAATTTTGTATTAGACACGTGAGTTATTACATATAAGTCACTTAAGAAAATTACCTTTAAACTTTTCTTGCGTGACTTATATGTAATATAACTCACTTATCTAATAAATAACTATTATTACGTTTGAAAATTTGATATTTCGACTTTTTTATTAGATGTACGGTTTATGTGTAAATAAATAAAAACCATTTTCGGCATGGTAATTTGTATAGATAATATTAGGTTCTACGGTAAAAAATTACCTTCGGTATTTATTTTTACTTTGGTAGAATTTGACCATGCCGAGAAATAGTTTTTATTTATTTACACGAATACAATACATTACAACAAATAAAAAATGTCAAAATATTAAATTTGTTTCAAACGTAATGAAAATTTTAAAAAGTATTTTACTTTTAGAAAAATGCAGTAGCAGACCATTTTTTTATTAAAAAATATTTACCCTAAACCTTTTATGACCGACACTGGTACAATTTTTTTATTGTATGTCAAAAAATGTCTTTTCGTTTATAGGAGGTGTCACCCAAATTATTTAAATATATTTGAATTAGCATAAAAGTTATCACAAAAAAACAATAATTATTTTATATTTTTTAACTAAGACGTTTAGGACATATCTTTGTAAAAATGTTTTCCTTTTCTTTATTATAGTATTAGTCCTTAAAGTTTGTCAGATAAGTTATGAAACACCCTGTGTATTATTTAAACATACACATCTTATTAACTACCCCTAGAATGTAAATAAAAAATCTATTCTTTTAAGTACGTTCATTTTCAAAGCTATAGCAAAATTTATATTACAGCTGTAATGTAAATGGTGTCTGGATTTCGTTACAACTGCAGGGTATCTTGGTTATAATTAGAGATAGACATGCAGTTTTCGCGAAGTGTTATTACTTTTAATAGAACAGAAGATGACACTTAAAGATTTTTATGTTAGGCTTAGTTTTTGACATTTTTAGACCCAATTGTCTTGTAGCTTACAACAAACGTAAAAACCGATATTAGTAAAAAAAAATTACGTAGAATCTAATGGTGTAGTTAGATTTTTTTTATTATTTTTTGAAATATAAACTAAACATATGATTTTTTTTACCTGTATATTTCCTATTTAGAAATTTATAGGGAATAAAAGCTTTTTAAAAATATATAATACTCAATAGATATTCTTTAGACCTTAAATTTATGTTTTTATTTTAAACGGGTATTTTTAAAGACTTTATAACCAAAGTATAAAGTTAGCGTTAAGTTCATCATTTATTTATATTTTACAGCAAAATGTAATTTTTTATCAATTTTATCTCGCTTAGAATCCCTATTTACCCCTTGGTTTATTAGGTTCGTACATTTAATAATACATTTAAAACTGAATATTTTCACTTAGTTTTACTGCGTTTAGATTTAAAAACGTATTCAAACAAAATACTTGAGAACCGTGTATAAAACTTTTCTAAATATTATAATAACATAGTAATTTTGGACACTGTTTTTAGTATAAATACAGTAGCGCTGATCCAAAATATTAATTTTTTAATTAATTAATAGGTTAACAAACTTACAGAACCAAGAGGTGAATAGGGGTGTTGGGCAGGGCAAAATATAAAATTAAACAATAAAACCTAAATTTCGCTGAAAAATATAAACAAGTTATAAACTTTAATCTTTGGCTTTAAAGTCTAAATATATTATGGCCCACTAGCAAAATGCAAAATGCAATTTTAAAATTAAAAACATAAATTTGAGTCTAAAAATAAAAAATTACAATTTGGTATTATTATTTTTAAAAAGCTCTTATCCTCTATTATATAATGAATAAGAAACACACATAGCATATCATAGCAAGAATCATATGTTTGGTTTATATCTCAAAAATATAAAATTAAAAAAAAAAATTAACTAAACTACCAGATTTTACTTAAAATAATTACAGTTTTCACATTTTTTTTTTAATTACAAGACAACTGAAATACAAGGAGGATCCAAAACTGGGAAAAAATAAATATTGCTCTTTATGTCAAAATTAAGGGGCCATAGAACATTTTTAGTGTCATCATTTGTTTAATTTACAAGTAGCAACAGTTTGCAAAACCCGCAAGTGTTTATCTCCAATAATATCCAAGATACTTTACAACTGCAACAAAATCCGGACACCCTGTACATTCAATTTATAGGTTATTTTTTAAAATTAATTTAACATTTTTTGGATCTGTCAAATTAAATTGATCCTATGCAATTAAAAATATTAATAGAGCATTTAATTTGGAACTTAAGCTTTCTCAGGCCCCTCTAACCAGAACTGTTAAGCAAAAAATAGATTTTTCTTTTTAATTTAACATATAGTGAATCTTTTAATTTAAGGCGTTCAGTGTTACATTACATTTTTTAAATTCTTTATTGGTTAGGCAAAAGATAATATTTTTTCAAAGAAAAATGCTTTCCTTTATTTTTACAACAAATATCGCTAGCGTTTGCATATTTAAACTTTTCTCAACCCTAACATATCATTGTTATAGTGCGCAGCCAGCACACCGTCAGCTCTAACACCGGTCGTCGTGACGCTGCTTCTTTGAAACAGTAGCGTGCCGACGCCGCCGACGCTTGCTCTTATTACTTGTCAATCCGCTTCCGCTAGCAGGCGCCCGAAAATTACGACATTTTCAAAGTTTGCGAAAGTTTTTTACGACTCACAAGACTTTCTTGGTGGAGATTATTATTATTTTTGTGACTGTGAATCTAATAAAAAAAATTTAAATTAAAAAAAATTAAATGTTAATTTTTAAAAATAATATTTGGAACTTCAAATTATTATTTTTAATATTTTAAATGTTTAACAATTTATTGGGGATAAGGATTAGGAAATCAGCAAACAAATGATATAAAAGGTTTGTTACTATGAAATCACTTAGATGTTTATTAGTTTCTATTAATCCAGCTTACAAATAAATCGTTTGTTTTTTATTAAAAGGCACATGCACTTAAATTTTATTATGGGATTGTTATACCACACACACTAAAATTGGTTTATTGCTTCTCGATTTTATTAAATGGTAAATATCCAAACATTATACCATGTTATACATAAATTTACACATGTATAATAAGATGTTAGAAATGTCATTTGTAGACTTTAAATGGCTTTATAATTTAATAAATGTTTAATTTATTTTTTTTTTTTAAATGTAAATATTTAGGCTAAAAGCTTTTAACACATCAATATATAATTTGAAAAAAATCGTCGGTTTAATGGTAAAACTTAGACAAGTGACACTTTACAATATTAATAATAAAAAGGGAAAATAAATCATATTTTTTTGTGTATAATATTTTAATGAAGTTTTAGGAATAATATAACTAATATGTTATTTCTACAAAAACTTTTAATATAAATAACCTAAAAATGTTTCAACAAATTTTTAACAGAATGTACTTAGTGACTTTAAACTTTTAACTGACGATATATTATTTTTAAAACATAATTATTATTTATAATCAATACCTTTAAAAAACATCTAACGTTCTATTTTTGATTTAGTAAAATAAAGCATTATTCACTATCCTAAACATCATTGGTAAAATCAGTTAAGCCGGGATTTTAAGGCAAAAATCAAAATAATATATAAGCAAGTTATATGTTTAAATGTACATTTTTTTAGTTATGTTTACCGATTACTGTGTTTTGTAAACAAATTTTAAATTTTCTTCCACCAAAATAGGAGCTGCTTATGGAATCCTTAAAAATCAAGAGAAAACATTAAAAATGTAAAAAAAATTGAACTAACTTTAGAAAAAAACAAAAGTAATAAATAATAACCAGTTTTACAAACAAGCTAGTTTTGATAAAAGTGAATAATAAGAACTTGTAAAGGAAAAAAAAGATGTAATGTTAAAAAATTATTTTAAAAAGTTTTTTGGTAGTTAGTCTTTTATCGGTGTTTAATTATAAAAACCCATTTTAAGAATTTAAGAAAGCAGCTTAGCTTCACAAAGATGGGAGTAGATAGGTAAGGTTTCGTTGGCCTTTTCCTATTGTTTTTCATAATTTTGTATAAATAGCCAATTTTTGCTCTAAAATGTTTTTATTTTTTTTACCTTTTAATAAGATATAAAATTTGCAAAAATTAGGCAATAATTACATTTTATGACTTATTGCCTTTATACTGGGTTTCTGGACAAGTAAAGTTAAACAGTGATACTGACGTTACCAGATTTTTCAGTTTTGCGCAACAAGTTCTATTGTTGGTATTTTAAATAAGTTGTCCTATTTATTTTAATATTAAATAGAGGGGCTTGCAAACTCTAGTAATATCCCAAATTTTCAAAGGTAAATATTTACCAGTTACCGAGATATGACAACATCGCAATTCTATTAAAGCTTGGCAACAATGCTAGTATTACTGATCAATTAGGCATGCTAAAAAGCCCCTAAGTACCAAATTTTGTAAATATAGCTTTAACGGTTTTAAAGATATATAGGCCATAAATTACTTTTTGTTTAAAAACACCTTAAGAGACAGAATTTGAAAATTTTGAAACTTGCTAAATCTGGTTCATTCAATTTAATTTAATAGGAATAAATAGGACATTTCACTTAAAAAACAAAAAAAATACGTGTAGCACAAAATTGGCAAATCTGGCAACAGTGCGGATATCACTATTATTTCCACATGTCCTAAACACCCTAAATATCAAATTTGGTAAATTTAGCTTTAGCGGTTTTAAAGACATTTAATAGTTGCGGTACTTTTTACTAACCCAGTATGTAAATAAAGACGTGTAAAATAAAAACTATATTAAAACTACTTAGGTACGACTTATAAAAATATAGTTTTATAAATTTTAAATGTAATAAAGTAATTATATATAGGTAATTAATAGTCTTAGCCTGAGTATTATCAGCAACTTAAAAGGAAAATGTCATTTATTCTAGTCAAAGCAATAAAATTTAAAACACCATCGATTTTGCATTATGTAAGTAAGAGTTTTGGCAAAGCTTTTATAAAATTTATAAAAAAATATTTTATTTGAAGCTAATAAGCAAAGCCTGCCTATCTTTATGAAATGGAAACACGAAACGCACAAAAACATTTTTATTTTGTTGCTAAAATAATATCCAACTTTTTGGAATATATTGTTGCTTTGGTGGATACGTACCTTTAAACTTATTTTCTTCAGGTTTCTTAACATTGCGTAAATTCCGAAACCTATACCTTTGAAAAGGTTGGTATGTGATTATGTTTTTAACAGGGTATTTTATATTGTCCACGGATGGGGTGTACAGGGTTTTCATTTATAAAAAAAAATAAAAGGTAAACTTAACTTTTATACAGGACGTTTTTTTTTGGTAATAGTTAAAAGAGGGTGGCAAAATATAGATGCGAACTTTGTACAAGAGGACAAATGGATTAAAATTTAATTTTTGGAAAAAAAAGTAATTTTTTATTGAAATTTTGCTTGTATGAAAAATATGAATAACGAAGAGAAAATGTTAATTTTGTATACAGGGTTCAAAAAACCTAAAAAAACATTATTTTTCTTTTAGAGTAAACTACTTTTATTTTTTATTACCAGGCAAAATGTCATTGGAAAAATTTATTTAGAATAAAATTGTATAATCGAATAAAACAAAAGACAACCGTCCTTTTTGTGAATTGTGTACAGTGCCTCTAACTATTAAACATATTTTAGTGGAGTGTACAAAGCACGCGCAAGAAAGTCAGAAAAATAACCTTAAAGACTCCCTTTAGGACATTCTTAATAACAATTTAAGAGATACATTAAATTTTATAAAAAACTGTGAGCTAATAAACTCAATATAAATCATAGAGTAGTACAACAAACATGTGATGTGAACAAACGACTAAATTTTTTGTTTACGTGCAAATAACCCTATGTGGTTGAAGCACTATCTAAACAAAAAAATAAATAAATAAAAATGTAATTAAACTTTATAGTTTGGTGAAAACGCTTTGATCACATTTGTTTACAGCTGAAAACTTTTGTTTTGTAGTAATTTGGGGAAAGCAGGTGTTTAAAACGCAAATTATAAAAGTCTTTTAGGTCATTATGTTATAAAAAATTAAACTAAATAATATTAATTTAATAACTCCAAATCAGTTTCGTAAAACTTTTTGATACCCCTGTAATATTATGTCGGATGGTCTTTTTGTTGGGTACAAGGTTGGAAAGAATGGGACCACTTCGGTCCTGTTTCCGAGGTATCCGAGCTGACCCTGTTCCGCCCTATTGACCCCTATGAACTGACCGGTCGCCTGAAACAAAATAAAAGGAAAACCCCCAAAAACCGAAAGTCCTAATTAAAAAACGACGTTTCGGTAGTAAGTCTGCCACCGTTGTCAAGTTAAAAATAAAGTTAAAAAATAAAAATAAAAAAATGAACTAATATTAAAATTAGAAATGATTAAAATTTTATGTTTTTTAATATCGAAAACTAATAATAGTTTGACATATGTGTCATAAGTGATATAGGTAACTGGTGTTTTTTAGATAAAACAAAAATTAAATTCCTGGTTGCGCGCCTGTAATCAGATTTAATATATTTCTGGCGAGAGTCTTTAAGTTAAAAATTGGGAAGATTGTTTATAATTTGAGTTTTTATGTCTAATCTTGTCTTTTCTCTTTAAAAAATTATGGTAAATGTTAATAAGTATTAAACGGTTTTATCTCTTTTGGCATTTAAATAGAAATACAAAAAAATTAGAAAATCATCAGGGAGCTACAAAGACTTATAGGCTAGAGCATAAAAATAAACGACAGTCAAACAAAATTAAAATTCAATATTTTCATTATTTAAGACCCAAAAAAAAAAAAAATAACGGATAAAAATCTAAACGTTTAATACTTTTGCAAATATGCTGGTCTTTTTTACAACTATTTATAACGCATAATGCTGTTACGGCATACTAGGTCCTAACAAAATCCTATTTATAACTACTACCTTTGAAGTACCCTCATAGATAACCTACATTTAGATCCGCAGTGGCAAGAGGCATTTTTCCAATTTTTACGACCTCGCGCAGTAAACAAATAAATGGGTGGACGAACATGCGCACTTAAAAGCCATGGCAAAATACAAACACCGGCACCCCGTATCCTTCATCCGCGATCTGACCGTGTCACTCATTAGCTACCGTACTTCGAACAGAAAACCAGGACGCCGCGCCGTCGACAAATTCTTTTCGATAAGTGGATAGTTTGTTTGGCGCCAGGTGCGTTTACCCTCAACTTGCTTGCGCACAAACCGGTTTTTTCGCCCATAAAATGTAACTTTTGTTCTGCGCAGGTTATAACATTGGCAATCCATCGAGATCAGTGAGTACCCGTTATAAATGTCTAAGTAATATTTTTCATATTTTATTATACAAACCTTATTTCAAAGTTTGTATATACAAAATGCTACCATAGACTTCTTGGACAAAAATACAACGATCTAGCGCAATTTACTTTAGTGAAAAAATTAATCGTTTGCATGATACAAGGTGTCAAAATATTTATTTAATTTTTGTTATTTTTAAATATTTTATTTTTTACTAAATTTTGTTTTACAAAATTTGGTATTAGGGTTTTTTGTAAAGTAAAAAATTAAAAGGTGCTCATATTTTTGTTGTTAAATGTAGCCACCTGCTGTCCTTTGCTTTTGTTCAAAGTGTCATTACTATTTTTTGCCTCGGTATAATATGATTCTAGTAGATTGTTTTTTTATTCCATATTTTTTGCCCAAAAAAGGTATAACTAATAAATATCGCTACGAGCAACAGTTTTTGAGATATTTTAGGTTAAACATTTTATTTTACAAAAAAATTGCATTCTTTACGCCCTATTAAGGCCACCCGGGTTCTCTAAAGGTAATTTAATAAATGGGTACTTTAATATTTTTACGCCAAAATACAACAATTTGTCCCAGTTAAAAAGTTGATCGTATGCAAATTTGACACCCTCTATCTTGGAAACACACTCCACATTTAACGACAAAAACATTAGGATATTTTAATTCTTGATCTACCCTTTAATAATATTTTTTTGGAAAGACATCCTATAATTAATAAAAATTTAAAAATAGCTAAAATAAAACAAAAACTTTTACACCTTGTATTTTGCAAACGGTCTACTTTTCGACTAAGGTAAATTACATTGAACCGTTGATTTTCAGTCCAAGGAATTTGTGATAACATTTTGTACAGACCTTTAAAAGATATAAGTATAAAAGCTTATCATAAATAGATCATTACTAATATACAACATAATAAATAAATATAATTTAAATATTATGAGGCTAATTTACTCCATAAGATTGTGTTTTAAAAACCTTAAAATATTTTTTTAGTACACTTTAGCAAATACGTAGCAAAATAATGTGTATATTTTTATTTATTTATTTTTTTTAATATATGTTTTTTTCGAAATTAATTGTGTAAAGTAATTTTATATTTTCTTTGGCATTTTATCGCCTTTTAAGGACATTATAGCGCACCATAAATTTAATTAATTATTTTAGGCCTGCAGGTAATTACCCAAATAAAAATTATCAATTGGAAATATTTTGAGAACTTAAACTTTTAAGAATAGGCAACTTTTCTACAATCTTACCCAATTTTTTTAATGATTAATAAGATATATTTTATTTTATTTTAGCAAGTTAAGTCCTACAAACGTAAGACATTTTCCATGTAATAATTCATGGACACTTAAACCTAAAGCCAAAATTTAAAAATGTATCTTTAGTACGTTCCAAGATCTTTTAATTGCATACTTACCTTTAATAACCCTGTATAGTTTTAACCCACATAAATAGTTTGTGTATTAGTGTAAATGTCTAACAAAAATTTGAATTTGTCCTAATTCAGTAACTCTAAGGTTTCAAAATCTAATTAATTCTTAATTGTAATTTGATTTAACAAAAGAAGGTTTTTAAATTTAATTTAATTTAATTTAGATTGTAATAAAGGTTTTTAATATAACTAAAATTTTTTTGCATATTTCTAATCGGCTTATGCATTAAGCATAGTAGATAAAATCTAGATGATTAAAACGATTGTCTGCTAAATAATTAAACCGCAAACCAAGTTTGGTATAAAAAGAAACCCTTACTAATCCGGGTCTAAAATATTTTTTTACCAGAGATATATATTTAATATTATAAAATTTAAATCGTTATGTATTTGATAAAATTTTAATTTTACCACTCTAATAAGTTTTTTGATTTACGCTAGTTTCTGTCATTTTATTATACTTATTTCACTTTTCTTGTAAAAAATTATTGTAATATTGGCTAACAATTTAAGGTTAATATATTTTGTAAATTTTTGTCCTTTGGTTTGCCATGCCCAATTTATTAAAATTAAGTTTAAAATTAGGTACTTATGAATGTTTAACATAAGACAATAATATTATTGAAATAATTAATTTAAATTTTATTACACTAATGTATTAAAGTTAAAAAATTAAATTGAATAATAATACATACTTCACTTAGGTAGTTAAAATATTTAAACAAATAAACCTAAATTTATTGTTTTATAGTCAAATATTAATAATATTAAAAACTAGATTTGCATTTGTCCTTCGATTAACTTAAATCATTCTAAGCATTTTTTTCAAATATATGTTTTTTATTTTTTGTTGTTAATTTGATGTATTTTTTTCAATATTTTAAAAATTGACTGTTATTTTTAAACTTATAAGAATATTAAAATACCTTTTAGGTAATCACAAAAATAGGTAATTTTCTTTCCTACACGAAACTATATAAAAAATTCATTTATTTGGAGCAACCCAAAAAACAAAAGTAAATAATCACCATTGAAATGTTTAAGAAAGGCATAAATTACCTGTTAACTAGTATAAAAAACATTTTTTTGTTTAATTAAAAGTTTTTTGTTATAATGCGTAAATAATAATCGCTGAAAAGTAATTTATTTGCTTTACCTGAAAATTTTTTTTAATAACTTTCATGTAACTTAGGTACTAGGTTCTATAGTCATTAAGATCTAAGATTTTTTTTTGTTTATATGTAATAAAATAAAAGATAAAGAAGAACCCTTTAAGATGACATTTCATGTCCCTTTACCTAAATCATCAAGTTTTCTTAATAAAGCTGCTTTTTGTGAAAAATTATTTTTAAATAATTTAATTTTAAGTAACCATGGAAATATCAAGCTTATGAAAGTTTGGTGACATTCATAAGTAGCTTATAAACAGTTATTGAAACTCTTTAAAATAATCTTTCAAAATGAAACGTGACAAATAAAATGGGGTTTCAAGAAAAATTTGAACTAAATGTTTTCTGTATTTTTAAGAAGAATAAAATTAGCTTTTTATTTATGATAACACACTCAATGCTGAGAGATATCTCGAAATACTAAGGAAGACTGTTACCGTTTTTGTAATAATTTTATCTTTAGAGGAATACAGAAATTCGTGGTTTCAACTGGACGGATTGCCAGCTCATTGCACCCAGGAAGTTTCCAGGGAACTTTACGAAATGTTTGACGATCGTTGGTTTAGGCGCTTGGGGCCATGGGATTGGCCATCGAGATCACCCGATCCCTCGCCCCTTGACTTATTTTTGGGGTGTTTTTAAAGGAAGGGTGTACATTAGTCCAATGCCTACTAAAGAAGAACTGCGACGGCAAATAGTGTGCTGTATTAAAGATCTGGATCCCCGTCAAATTAAAAAGCAAGCACGAGTCGTGTACAAAAGCACATTTTAAAATGTTTAAGAATGTAATGGACATTTCCAGCATTTATTTTAAAAATTTGGTATTTTGCTTACAATTTTGTTAATTTTATTCGTCTTAATTATGATATTTTCTGTACTTTTACATGTTAATTTAATTATTTTGTAGTCGTACACACTTCCTCTCGTTGATTGTTTACATTTGGATAAGTTTTTGCAACTTCTGGCAATGATTTGATCGCACTGTCCGTGTAAAATAAATAATTTCATAAAACTTCGTTTGAATAATTAATATTTGCGTTCATTTTAAAACCGTCAATAACTGTTTATAAGTTACTGATAAAAGTCACCAAACTGCCATAAGCTTGATATTTCCATGGTTACTTGAAATTAAATTCTTTAAAAATATTTTTTTACAAAAAAGCGGCTTTATTAAGAAATCTTGATGATTTAGGTATAGGAACATGATATGTCATCTTAAAGCGTTCTTCTTTATCTTTTATTTTATTAAGTAATATTCATAAATTTCATTTGAAAAAATGATTTTTGACTCTCTTTAAGAATAACGGAAATAATAGTAATATTAGCACGCCCTGTATGATATGAGTCAATTTCCCAGTGTAAATTAAATACATCGTGTCTGTTTAAACTACCACCAAAACTTCAACTTTTTATGAATTGAGAGCACTAATTTACTTAAGTTTAATTAGGGCCATGTTTTGGACCATATTTAACACAAATTATTTTTTATCTCAAAAACCGATAGAGATAGGTATAGGGCAATATTAACAAAAAAGTATTATAATAAAAGGGCGAATATAAAAACTTGTTAAAATAGGGGTGTTCCATTTAAAAAAATCAAGTATCTAGGACTTTTTGATAGAAGCGGCAACGTCGCAGTGCAAAAATATTTTAGATTGATGGAACAGGTAAGAAAATGTAAGATGCTAAATTTTAAGAAAAATCCTGCGTTCCGTTTTCCATAAACGTCTAACCTACCATCGACCGTAAATCATTATATATATATATATATATATATATATATATATATATATATATATATATATATATATATATATATATATATATATAATGTGCAGTTGTAAAAACAAAATATTCTTATATGAGAATATTTTATACCGTTTTCATTTCTAATTTTTTGTATTTACTTATTATGAATTTATTTGCCACCTTTTAAAAGCACATTACAAGGCGCATTTAATTATTTTTAAAATTTTAAATCACCATAAAAATTTTACTGTAAAAATAAATAGCATTGGGTACACCCAAATTGTAGCTTAACCTTTTTAAATATTTAATTTTTTTTATTGTCTTTATAACTTGGTTATTAAAAAATATGGATATTTAAATTAAAGTATTTCTGTATTAGAGCTTATGACAAAGTTCGAGCATATACGTATACTTACGAGTATTATGGGAACCGTATAAACGACATCCGATAAGTTTTAGAAAGATTTAAATATTTTATAACATTATTATTTTATATAAAATAAAAGTTTTTATTTTATAAATAAATAAAACGGGGGTGACATTGCCGTACCTAATAAAAACATTTTAATAATAAACTATAATTAGATACTAGCAAAATATAATTTACATACTATTTTTCATTAAATAATTATTATCACCCTATTTTGTCAAATCTATAGTATTATGATTTTTAATTTGTTTTCTAATATTTTAAAACTTACAAGATATTGTGGTATGACCAGAAAAAGGTTTTTATTAGGTCCATTGAATGCGCGTTTTACTTCAATCTCCTATTCTCAATCTCACGTGAGCTTTTTGCACTATTTCTCAAACTGAAATTGACTTCGCGTTGGTCGAAAAATGTATAGAACAAAAAAACAGTTTCATTTATTTTTTTTTAACTAAATTTGTTGTCTATTAAAAGATTTTTATTAATGTCAGCTAATAAAAATAATTTGGTATAAATACTATTTTAAAATATTTGCTTAAAAAGTATTTTTTAAATTCTAGAATTTGTAATTAATTTTTATTATTAAAATGGCCAAAATCCATTTAATATTTATAAAACTAAATGTATTTGTATTGATATTAAACCCATTCATCAAATATAAATTCACATCAATATCTATGAAAATATGTTATTTAAAATATATGAGTTTTCTTCAATTTTATTGTAATATTCAATAATAATTTATGCAAATGTAGTAGATACAGCCTTGTTATTATTACTATTATTATTACTCTTATAAATATTAATAATATACAGGGTGGCCGCTGAGTTATCTGAGAAACTTCGAATGTAAATTTAGTAATAAAAATTAGAAAAAAACTATATGAACATGTGTCCTAAACTTATTACTTTTTGAACTACAGAGTGTTATTTTTTTTTGTAAATATTTTTTAATAATAACTTTTATACCAATTCAGATTTTTTTAATTGTGCCTTCTATGCGCCAAAACAAATTTTTGGCATACAAAAAAATACCACTGTCGTCTATAAGAGGTTTAAGTTAAATACTTTTTATTATAAAAATGGTACGTTACTGCATTTTTCTAAAAAATATAATTTTTATCTCGTAACTTTTTTATAAAATGCACGGTAGTCCCATAAATAAATAAAAACAATTTCTTCACATGGTCATTTCGTATCGAAAATAGTAAATTCTACGGTAAAAATCACCTTTTTTTTTTCCCAGGGAGCCGTCTGCATGTCCGGTGGCACTGCAGCCTGAAGGCTTATTGTACCAAACTCCCGTTTTATTGTACCCATTCCAGTACCCTAGTTCCTTGAAGAAGGCGGTATAGGTCTGCTGGGTGCGTACCATATGTTTCCGGGGGCACTCTATTATCCCTGAAGATTCTTTTTGTGATCCAGTGCCTCACACTCTGACAGTATGTGGGATACTGTTTCGGTCTCTGCTCCACATAATCTGCAGTCCAGATCTCCGTTGTATAATCCCATTTTATTTAGGTGTTCTTTCACTGGAGCATGTCCGGTGAGGAAACCTGTGATCGTTCTTAGCTGATTCCTACCCATTTTGAGTAGTTCTCTAGCTCTTTTTGTGCATGGTCCACTGATGTATATTTTCCCATACATGTGTTGAGGAAGCCTTTCCCAGTGCAGTCTTTGCTGGTCCTTTACCCAGTTTTGTACCGCACTCCGGAAGGTGCTCTTTGGCACTCCAAGGACTGGTTCTGGCCCGACGTATGTCGTGGCTGACCCCTTCTAGCCAGTTCGTCTGCGTTTTCATTGCCTCGAATTCCGCAATGCCCTGGCACCCACATCAACCTCGTGTTGTTGCGTTTCGCCAGTTCCCTGAGTTCCTCGAGGCATTCTAGTACCAGCCAACACGATACCTTGGGATTAATTAGTGCACCAAGGGCTGCTTGACTATCCGTAAGAATGTTGATTGTACAATTTGTGCGGGGCCTTTGGTTGTTAATCCTGGCACATTGTAAGATCGCAAAAATTTCTGCTTGAAATACAGAGGCGTGGTTTCCCAGTGGAAAAGTCAAACGAGTGTTTCCCATCTCACTGTAGACACTCTGCTCTGACCCTTCTTCGGTTTTGGACTTGTCCGTATACCAGGTTTGACCTCGAAGAGAGAGTCTGAAATTCTCGTTTGCCCAGTTCTCCCTTGGGTGTATTGTCACCTGAAAGGGTCTTCTGGGTACGATTTGTGGGGTCATATAGTCTGTCCTCATATCCATTATGAAAACCTTTGCTATTTATATTTTAATTAGATAGGGATTTGAACATGCCAAGAAATGGTTTTTACTTATTTACACGAAAACCGTGCATCAAATAAAAAAGAGTCAAAAAAACAAATTTGTGTCAAACTAAATGGTTACTTTAAAAAATGTTTTTATTTAAAAAAAATGCAGTGGCGTACATTTTTTTTTAATATGTACCTTAAACTTCTCATGAATGACACTACGTCTGAAACACGATTTATTGGCCCAATAAGGGCCATTTTCCTGGCCCCAAACTAGGAATTTCAGCTAGCAAGAACCTTTTTGAGCACATAGTGTAGCATTTTTCTGGTCCCAAACTGAGAATTTTATTAGGCTATAAACTCTTCACACATAGTGTAAGGTCCAGAATTCAAATGTACATGATATCACTGTTGTAATTGCTACTCTCTAAAACACGATTATCCGACCCCTAAGGGGTCATTTTCCCGGCCAAAACTAAAAATTTTAGTTATCCGTAGACCTACGGAGCACAAATCCGCCTTTGGGTTTAGAATGCATCCTCGCCCGGCCTTAGTTAACACTTGTACTAACAATAAAATAGGCTACTAAATAACTTATCTTTTGTCCAAGTCAGTGAAGACTTTTCGCCGCAACAGTAACAGCTTCGATTTTGATAATGTTCTTTTTAAAGTTTTTGTTTTTTATTATTTAAAATCAGAAACCTTTCGGAGGGGGTAATTATTATTTGTATTTTTCACAATAATAAATAAGTTGTTTTTACAGAGTGTCCAAAAACTTTTTCCTTAAGTTTTAACGAATGATCTTTAATAAAAAAATAAGAAAACGCTTCATATAAACATATGTTCTAAAAAGTCCCACATTTGAAACTATAACGGGTTTAAAATTAAGAAAAATAATAGTTTTTTTTTTGTCATATCTTTTCTACCCGTTAAGATATTTTCGCGGTAATAAAATTAAATATTTCATGTCATGGTCATTTAATATCGCTTTTTTAAGTTTATAGTAAATAATTTTTACCTTTTTCTTATATTATTTTATTTAAAATTTATATTGTACGCAGAAGATTGGTTAATACATCAATATTTCCACTTTTAATTCATATCATAATTGGTATAGAAAACTAAGTAAGTTAATTGTTAACAATTTGACCATACCGAGAAATAATTTTTATTTTTTTACGCGAAAACCATACATCAACTTAACAGGAATCTGAAATAATAATTTATTTTGATGAAAATTTAGGGGTGTACCATTTTGTCAAAAAAAAAAATGTTTGTCTAGTACGTCAAAACGTGTCCTTTATGCATAGAAAAAGCATCCTAAATTTCTTAACTATATCTGTATTGCTAAAAAGTTTTTTTATCTTTGGACAAACCACGAAGGCTAAAAGCCTAAATACTAACGTACCGTGGGTGTCTTAAGCGAGGTAAGAGGGAGTTTGTTGACACGGGACTTAAATACTTGAAGATTTGGGGGAAAGGAAAGACCTCCGCGGGCAGCAGGTTCCACAACCTAGAAACTCTAGGGATAAAAGAACGAACAAAGTGGGAAGTTTGGGGCCTGTCCAGTTAGACCGTATAGGGATGCATACGCGCGGAACCACGAGTTTCTCTGTTGGGAACCGTAAGTGGAGGAACTATACTGGACAATTCTTCAGAGCAGAAGCCATGGAAGTACCTATAAAAAGCGATCAATCCCCACAGCCCGACGATGTGCAAGAGAGGGAAGCCTTTCTGTAAGTGAAGGATCATTAATGAGACGAATAGCTCTTCTTTGAATAAAATCAAGAGTGCTTAGGGTTGTGGGGGACGCCATGCCCCAGATATGAGAACAATATTCCAAGGGAGGTCGGATTTGGAACACATATAATGTGTATAAATTAGAAGGGGAAAAATACTTTTTGGCTCGAAAGAGAAATCCAAGCTTTTTGAAGCTGCCGTGGCTACAGATACAATGTGTTTATGCCAGTTAAGGTTACTTTCAAATGTGACGCCCACAAGATTAAAGGTGTCTTTGCTCTGTAAAACTTGGCCGCTCATAAGTAAAGGATTAGTATTTGATGACTCTTTTCGCGACAAGGCACATGATTGTGTTTTGGATGCATTAAAATGGACGAGATTTTTAGCGCCCCAATCCAATATTAAATTAAGATCCTGCGAAAGAGATATCTGCATCGCTCTGCGTTTGTTTTCCAAGTCAGGTTTAGTAATGGGTTTAGGAACCTGAAAACTGGAGTGAAGGGTACTATCGTCGGCGAAACTATGAATGGAATTAGTTGTGGACGAGAGAAGGTCGTTGATGTGAAGAAGAAACAATGTTGGTGCCAGAACTGAGCCCTGAGGGACTCCAGCATTTACTTGGTGAAAGCATGAAGAATGGCCGTCCACAATAACTGATATACGACAATCAGATATATAACTAGAGAGCCAAGTACAGAGTTTAGTTGAAAGACCATAGGAGGGAAGTTTATTAAGAAGTGCGGCATGCCAGACCTGGTCAAAAGCTTTGGATATATCAAGAGCAACGATCTGGGACTCACCTAGAAACTCAAGAGACTTATTCCAGCAGTGTGAGACGAAGGAAAGAAGATCTGCTGTAGATCTTTTGTGGCGAAATCCATACTGCCTGTCATGCAAAATTTTGTGTTTTTCTAAGTACTTAAGAATTTGTGAATTAATTAGCTTTTCCATTACTTTACAAAGAACTGAGAGAATTGAAATTGAGAGTTAAGATTGGTGCAAGTTCTGGAGCACATTTTTTAAAACGATTGCTGGTATGCTATCCAGCCCAGACGATTTCTTGGTGTTAAGGGAAGAAAGGATACGCTTAATGTGTTTTACCTTAAAAATAATATCGGGCATTTTATGAGGAACTGGGGTAACCGCTGGAATTGGATGATTTACGGGAGGGTCAAGGGTTGAATTGGCAGCAAATTGTTTAGCAAATAATTCTGCCTTTCCTTTAGCGGTAGAAACAATTTCATCTTCCAAAGCTAGTGGCGGAAAAGAACTGGTACAAAAATTCCTACTTATGTTTTTCGCAAAGGACCAGAAAGATTTGCTGCCATTTGAGCAAGAAAGAACTTTGTTTTTAATACGATTGTCGAAGGAGTCTTTGGCTTCAGAAATTGTTTGATTATAGTAGTTTCTTGCTTCAATGCTGGCCTATCGGTTTTCTGGACTAGGATCCTGTAAAAACTTTTTGTAAGCATGAACTTTTAAAATTCTAGTTATTGTAAAAAAAAACATTTAAAAACATTCTTTATTTAAACAATTTGTAGCTCCAAAAGTGGAACATTTAGGACATATGTTTATTTAAAGTTCTATTCCATTTTTTTGCTAAAGAATCCCCCCTTAAAGTTTTTCGGAAAGTTAGTGGACGTACTGTTTAAACAAAATTTTAGGATTGTCTTATAAAAAAGATATATTTTTTACTTTACACTGTTTTAGCTTTGTGTGAAAACCTATTATTTACAAAAAATTGCACAAATTCTTAACCTTAAACTAAAAAAATAATTATAATAGTCCTAAAGATCAACATGTTCTATATTAGTTCGACGGATTCATTGATTAGATGTTATTTTTTGGGTACACGCCAAGTCAGATTAAAACACCAAAAATTTCAAAAATTAAAAATAAGTAAATAAAAAACTAAAAATCGACGTTTCGGTGGCAAGTCTGCCATCGTTGTCAACATAAAATAAAATTAAATTTAAAAATTAACTGAGATTTGGGTTTAAAAATTAAAATTATTTTAGGGTTTTGTTAAGAAAGTGCTTAAAACTTTTGACATTAATTGTCAAATATGTTTGGTTATAGTGTCATAGTGACGTACATAACTGGTTGCTGGTGTATTTATTATTTATAATACAAAAAAGTTATAAGTTAGTTGATTTTGTGTTTTCCTGAAGAGACTGCAGCATGTAGCAAAGGTAACCATGTGTTATTTAAATTAACAGATATTTATGCTACACATTTATCTTCATTTAACAATATGTATGCTCTTTCTTTAATTTTGCGTTTTTTAGAACAAGTTTTCTTTGCTAAAATACTTGAAGCATTCCAGTTTATTTTGTGATTGTTTTCAAATGCGTGTTACAAATTTTAGATTTGTGAAATTCTGTGTTTTTATGTATGTTTTGTGTTTTTCTTTGCGTCCAGCTAATGGCCTACAAGTTTCACCTATAAAGTTATAGATACTAGTGTTGCAGGGGGACTAAGAGTAAACCTATAAAACACGTCACTTTGAATCACTTGACGAACTATTAAAAAGCCATAAGTTAAAGAAATAATAACAATTATCATTAGTTTTAATTGAAATTAATTAAAAAGTCACTGAAAAACACTTAAATTTATATATATTTTCTGTTTTTTTTTTTTACCAGAAACATAGTAATTTTGCTTTGGGACAAATAAAACTTGATTCACCCTTGTACATTAATTAGGTTGTATAGGATATCTTCAATTGTTTTTAGGGTTGCATTTTTACTTAAAAAATGTTAGGTATAGATACCATCCAAAACGTTGCATAATTCATATTTAAATGAATATTTGTAAAAGGCATCGCAACAAAATAAAAAAATGTAGTACTTTACCTTCATATAATTAAATAAAAAAAAACGCTTTTAAATGGCTGTGGAATTTTCTTTTTTTTTTTTTATTAGCTTTACCGTGTCGAAAATTTAGTTGTTATTTTGTAAGCTGTAAAGAACAAATAACAAAAAAATTAATTTATTTTATTGCTTTAACGTAAATTTTGACAAATAATTTAATTCTTTACAATATTTACTTATACAATTTAATCCCATTTTTAAAAATACTGGTACCTTACTTTTGATATATTTTTTTATTTTTGGTCCTACTTGACAATAGAAGTAGAATTTTGAATTTATTTGTTTTTAACTATGCAACTAGATTTTTTAAAATACTGTTTTGAAATTAAAATAACATTTTTGGACCATTGTCCTCGTGTAACACCTATTCTGGACACACTGTATAAAATTATTACGCATAAGTCCAAAAAATTTTTAACATTTAATATTGTTTATAATTACGAATTGACCCCACTAGTAATTTTTCTAAAGACCCTTTTTCAATTTGAACTGATTATTCCCTAGCAACGTTTTACCGGATTCACACGAAATCAATCTTAATCCGTTAATTTATTATTAACGTCAAACAATACGCTGTGATTTAAATATTGCCTTGTTTTAAAATCCCTTGGTGTGATGGATTACATGGGGACAATGGAGTAAAAGTATTTAATATGTTGAGGTTTTAAAAAATTAAACGTCTAAACTTATAATAAAAGACGTTTAAATCACTAAGTTTAAATAATTGTCCAAAAAAAAGAATTATTTAAAGAAGATTTAAACATTCATGGATTGTCAAAGGTAAAAAATAGAGTTAAAACCAATAAATTATTGCAGGTACTGCAGGGCTTGGTAGTACCACTGATTACTTCTAATCTTTGCATGAATAATATATTTTAGTGTTAGTTCTACCGCTGAGAATCTAGAGACGCGGTAGTGTTTTAAGCCAAGTTCAAGCAAAAGAACTGGCCACAGCGCCAAGTATAATATTAAACGAACCATTTGTTGCCACTTTTGACCCCTCCATAACTCAAAACATATTTAACGTAAACACATGAAACTACGTGAGTTTATTTATATCCAAAAGGACAACTAGAAGACCAAATTTGTCATTATTTCATTGACTTAGACTGACTGACTGATATATAGATTAAAAAATCTAACCCACTTCCAAAAAAATAAAATCCTAAATCCAGCTCGGTAATTGTATGTAAGCGAAGAAAATTAAAAAAAACTCAATTTAGAAATAGGGGGGTTAGGAAGGGTCCCCATACAAAAACAAATTGTTATTTTTAAATGTATTGTTTGACAATTATAAGTAAATATATGAAACTATCTTAATATATGTGTTAATATATTTGCTACATAACTGAAATATAAAAATAGAATTAAGTCAAAAATAGGTGGTCCCCATACAAAAAATGGCGTGTGTCGTCGGCGGCGCATGGCGCAAGATGGGTATATTTTCTGTACTAATTTAAGTATAAACAGGAAGCGTGTTAAAAGGTAGCAGATAATAAACAGGCAATGCGTGCGCATTGCCTGTTTATTATCTGCATAATAGTGCATTATTTGTAAGGCTTAGAAAAACTGTAACAATAGCATAATAAAGAAAAGTACATATATAAGATCCAAATACATGCTAGTTTAAAAAAAAGTAATGATATCCCACTTCGCCGCAAAAGATTGGAGATCTAAATGAGTGCCAAGTTCTGTACAAAATTCAAATATGTATGAGATCCCAAAGTAGGTTAGATTTGACTTAGTCAGTTCTTATCAGAATTTAAGAAAAAAATTAAATTTATTAAATAACTTTAAAAAATAACTGATGTAATGATAAGTGGCCAAGTCAAATCCAACCTACTTTAAGATATTATACACATTTTTATTTTGTACAGAAGTTGGCACTCATTTGATCTCCATTCTTTTGCAGCGATGCCCTTAGCTAAATATAATTTTGATATTGAACTAGGCTCATTATTTTCACATTTATGTTTTTGGTGGAATAATCTTTAAAAAAATATATTTAAATTTTAAAGCTGATCTTTAACATATTATTTAATTTTTTGCATTAAAGTCGCAATTAAATTAACTGCTATTCCACAGGACGAAAAGGCTTGTAAAAGATATAGGTGCTGGGTTTTTAGATACTTACAATATTATTTCTGTAAAAATTGTATTATACAGCACCTTTTTAACAATGCAGTGGGTTGTTTTTTGAATTTCGCGGCGATTTAACACAAAGCTAACCGCGGTTAACCAATTTTTTCCAGTCTTTCCTAACCTATAAGCTTTTTTTTTTTTTTCACCCTTTCGGGGTCATCCCACCCAGGTCCGACGACCGCCCCCTAGGTGGTGCACTGCAGCCTGAAGGCTTATTGTACCTTGACCCCTACTCCTTCTCATTCACACACCATTCATTCCATAACTTGGATGGTTGTTGCTCGGTCCGCATCTCCGAGCAGAACACCGTGTGCCGTTGCCCAAAACACCGCCGTTGCCGGACACCCATCCAAATTATGGGCGCGCATTTCACTGCTTAACTCCGGAGATCGACGCTTGCCGATACAACCGAAGCAGCCAAAAGCGCGCGTAACCTATAAGCTTTAAAAGTTATTTAATTTTAAAACATGTTTGTTAGTTTTGGTAAATTCCGTTTAAATCCCAGTTTTTTTTTAAGTTTTGGGTAGTTTAATTGCTTTATAGTTTATAACAATATTTTACTATTTATAAATACCTTTAAGGGTACTCTGGGTTTGGGCTCTCAAAAACTAAAAATACTGGGTGGTATAAATTAGATTAAAAATGTACACTCTTTTTAACCGTTTCCTTTTTTAGTAAAGTGTAAAAATATTATTTTATTTAGAAAATTTGGTAGTTTTTGAATCAGTAAGCAGATTTGCGCTACCTATTTAAAGGCATAAAAAAACATGATTTTAATAAAGCAACCTATAGGTATATTATATATTTTTTATTTAGTTTGTACAATAAAAAAATTAGGCGATGAAATAACTATGGAAAATTAAATTTATTATCATTATTGTTATTTTTATACAATGAGTAATATTAAATTACATTAAAAACTACATCTTGCGCGCATTAAAATAATAATAAAATACAATTATAAGTTTATGGTGTTGTTTCATGTAAATAAGTTAATAAATTTTACATTATAGGCCTCAATTATCTCTTAATTAAAGCTTTGTATTAAATCCTTTGCGAAGAACCTCTGAGTCCCTAAATGCTTATTTGTAATTACCTTTCAAATAATTATGTACTAGGTCCTTCCATAGGGTACTCAGGATTAATAATCTTGACGATTAGTTTTCATACAACTTTAAAGGTTAATGATTATGAATAAATAAAATTGCTTTTAGCAATAATTTATTAAATTTATTAGATTTTCAAAAATACAGCATATATAAATATTAAACTAGGTGAGCGACAGAGTTGTTTTTATGTATTTCTACAAAGCAGACAAATGACCAAGCCTCTAGTTATTTAAAATTTACCAAAAATATAATAAGTAAATTGGTGTTTAATAGTCTCTGATTTCTTATCTACAATATCTTTTAGTAAAAGTATGCAGTCTGTCTACGGATAAACTTAAGTATTTGTATTTATATTTATTTTAAATATATAAATAAAAACTAGTGTTAATTAAAAAAAAACTCGAAATGATCATGGCTAGTTTAATAAAAATCGTTTTATTATTAAAATGGTTTGAAATCACGAAAATATTACTCTGAACAAACACATAAAACTACCAGATTAAAAAGCATTAAAAGTTATAAAAAGTTTTTTTACTGCTTTTGCTGACTAAAAAAATAAAGTGTAAATTTAAAAAAAAGTTTTTTTGTTTGTAACAAATTCATTTTATAACTTCAGAACCACTTTTTAGAATTTGAAAAGCTTTTATAAGCATAAAACGATATTTTTACGTACAAGAAAAAAATAATTTTTACCAAAAATAGCTAAATAGTGAATTTCTCTTTAATTTTATATTGATTTTTATTTAGTTTTAAGAAAAATTGACAATTTTTTATTTAATATATTAATGTCCTAAAAATGAATACAAACCATTACTTGGCATCGTCTCATAGCTTATACCTAATTAAAAATAATCATTTATTATTGTTTTCATTATTAAATATTTAAAATATTTATATTATATAATAATTTTTTACACATAATATTGTTTATTATTCATTATTTATACAGGGTAATTAAACTTAAGTCGGCACTATTGCTAACTTCTTTATTATTGAAGACACGAAATAGGTTAAATTAGTAAAGTTGTAGTAGTTTTTTGCTGATTATCGAGCTATCAACCAAAAACAATTTAACATCGGGTTTTTAATTCATTACAAGAAGTGTACTTTGTATTAATAAAACCCACTGTATATTATATCACCATTAGAAAAATCCATTAAAGATCTTTAAAAGTGTTCAAATGTGATGTATTCAATTTATAATAGTTTTGGAAATATGGTAATTCTTAGAATTTTGATAGTAAACTGGCATTTTTTAAATAAAACACCATGTTTACTGCATCCTCATTAAATAGATATTTTAAAGAGCCTTTAAAAAATACCACATATTGTATGTTTATCTTTTATGGTTTTGGAAATATGGCCATCCAGGTTTAAAATAAAAGTGGATTTAATGTATATTTTATTTTTGAAAATAAACCTACTGCTTATAGCTTAGAGCTATAGATAAAATGGAAATTTAACAAATTTTAAAAATTTGGATTGCCCTATTTTTAAAACTATAGGAGATAGACATATTAAGCTCTTTTAATCTATCTGTTTAATGGTGATTTACTATAAATTTATGGAGGATGGCTATTCCTAAAATAATAAAAATTGGATATATCCCAAGAAGACTTTTTAAAACTCTATGATTGATCCTTCTAATGATAATATAATATACATGATGTTTAATTTAAGAAAAGTACATTTTTTGGCAATAAATCCAAAATCCGATGTGTATTTCTTTTCCATTGGCAGCACGTTAATCAGTAAAAAATACCACAACTTTACAAGTTTACCTGATTTTGGTATTTCCAATAATAAAGAAATTAACAATAGTACCGACCTAAGTTTGATCACCCTGTATTTAAATATAAACCTTTATAATTTAAGTTTTGTAAAGTTAAATTATGCGTTTAAAAACACCCTTTTAGTGTAATAATTATTGTTATTTTAAAAATATATAAATAAATACTTTTTTTTAAATAAAGTTTGGTTTATATTAAAACCTTATTTATGACAAATAAATATTTTATTTTTTTGGTTTAAGACAAACCAGCCCTAAACAATTATTAAAAAGAAAATATTTATTGCTCTAGTCCATAAATAAACTTGAAATTATTAAAGGTAAAATTTAAAAGAGCAATTTGCATAATTGTGTCCTATAGCTTGGTAACAGAAGAAAATGTTTTACCTAAAATTGATTTAAATTGCAGGACAATTATGGAACGTTGATTAAAAATTAGGTTTTTACAATAATAGCAGGCGCTTAATTGACATTTTAGCCTACTAATAGCATGAACTATATACAAAATAAGCCAGTCAATTATACATATGAGCAATGCGTGGAAAAGAGACTCAAGTCCAACACGAATACCGGCATGTAAACATGGGTGACTAATAGTGCTTGTTTTGTTATTGCATTACTGGCCAATATCCCATAAATTATATTGCTTATACAATATAAAAAACAATGTTTTGCAGTTCCTTTGATAATCATAAGCATATTTCGATAATTAAATTGTTTATATCAGAAGCTTGTGCACTTTATTAAAGTTTTGGTAACAAAAAATCTTTAATATTAATTGGGATTTTGGTAACAAAATTAAATATTATTTAATGACTTTCCTACAATAAGGTAGCTTAGTATGTCTAAACGAAAATTCGCATAATACGGTTTTTCTTTTTTGGTACTTGAGTGGATTTTTTTAAGAATTTGTCTAAAATCTAGTAAATTATAGAAATGTGCTAATCATTTATAATAGAAAATGTTTTATTTCAATAAATTTATATATTTTTTTAATCTTTGTTTTTACCGATTGTACTTTGGGACGTGTGCACGAAATGATTGTTTGTGTATAATATTTTAAATATAATAAAATATAACACATTTTTGGAGTATATTGTGTAGTGTCGTGATAAAACTAATAAATTTTATTATTTTACTTTTTTGCTTGGTCGAAATACTTTTGATATAATTTAATTGCTTTCGAAACAAATTTCGCACCTTCGTGATTGTGAGCCACTTACGCATACCTTATTACATTTTTATTTTTTTTTATATGTAAATAAAAAAAAGTTGTTTTTTAGGGGTTTTTAACCCAAAATTTAATATTTTAACATAATTCTATAATTAGTCTGAAAATTTAAAACTGGATTTGCTTAATAAATGACTTTAAAAACTCATATTTTTTTGTTTGTTTGAATTATGTGAATTGCGTGAGCTCGTTTGCTTTTGTGTACATTTATCTGAGATGTTGAATTATTTTTGTGCTGCTTAAAAAAGCTTTTCTTTTCTTATTCCTAAAAAAATGTTGCCTAATTTGAAACGTTTTTTTAAACATAATTTTTTTAATTCTTATTGTGTAACTAACGTATGGAATTTATTTATAGTTAGGGATCCCTGGCCCATTTTTACCATTTATTACTACAATTTATTTTGACAAGTAAACTTACTTTTTTCCTTACAACAATTTTCGTTGGTGGTAGCTTACAGGGGTACAAGGATTGAAACATGTTGATTTGACTAATATTAAAAAAAATGTTCTTCTTAAGATATTTATCTAAATAAACCAAAAAATATTTGTCCCACAAAATAAAAGGTTATATTTAAAGAGTCTCCCACAATTAACATGTATGATTAGCGATGTCATAAAGAGTGGCATCCAGCTGATTTTTTTTTGTTAAATAAATAATATATCTTCCTAATTACCTTCGTTTTAATGAGACGCCCAACAATTTTCTATACGAAAATTTTTGATTGGAAAAAAAAATATTACCAACCATTTGATTTTTTTCTATTGTTTAGTTTATATTTATTTAATTTAACACCTACATTGTCCTACAAACTGCGTGGTACGTTATCCAAGTCCTCCAATTCAATAATTACATGTAATTAAAATGTAACTTTTACACCTTTTTTACCTGAATTTTAGGAATAGATACTAAAAAAAGTATATTTAAAAATCGAGTTAAAAATATTTATCAAATATTACCATTAATTATTTTGATTACTTTAACCAGCTTAATTACGGGAAAAACATGAATAAAAAATTGTTTTTATACAATAAAATTTTGGTAAACACACTAACCCAACACGCGATATCTTTGTCCTACAGTTAGTAATAAAAAAATCGTTTTGTGGTATTGACATCTTTTGACCGTAGGACCAGGATAAAGTACCACGCAATTTGTAGGACAATGTGGTTGTTGAATTGTATAAATATTATTTAATCAACAGAAAAAAATCGGCTGGTTAGTAGTTACGTTTTATGACATCGTTAATCATATATGTTGGTGGTGGGGGACTCTTTGAATAAAATAATAATAATAATAATAATAACATGTTAAAGCTGTAAAGACCGAGCTGAGAAGCAATTACAGGCAACGCTTAAGGAAAATATGGAAATCCGAACTATCCGGATTGAATAAGGTTGCTGCAACTAACATGCTAGCAGTTCCTGTATTGCTTTATTCGTTTGGAGTAGTTAAGTGGACGCGAGAAGAGTTACGCGAACTGGACGTTAGCACACGAAAAATGATGCATCTTCACCGCAGCATCCATCCCCGCTCATCAGTCTCCCGCATTTACCTCTCACGCCATCAGGAGGTCGCGTCCTTTTAAGCTTGGAGTGTATGCATGATCGTTTGGTGTTGAGTCTTGCTTGTCAGGTTGCCAAAAGCACGGATCCACTGCTGCAGTTAGTAAAAGAACATGAGATGGCCAATGTTGGAGATTTTTGTTCAAGGCAGCCGAGCGAGCCGCGGAGAAATTCGGTCTCAGATTTGAAATAGATTCTAATGACGACCAATCACTTATACGACAGGAGTCTAGTGCTGTAACAGCTGCAGTTAAAAGAGCCGAACAACAGATGCTCCTAGAAGATCACATCAATAAGCCGCAGCATGGAGTCTTTTACAGAAACATCAATAGACTCGATCTATCTCGAAAGCTTACGTTTGGGTTTTTGAAATCCGCCGAGCTTAAGTCTGAGACCAAAGGATTCTTACTAGCATGCCAAGATGGGGTGATAAACACATTGGTGTACCGAAGCCAATTTTCCAACGTTCTTGACACCGCATGTCGAGCCTGTCGACAGCATCCCGAAACCCTGATGCATTTATTGTCAGCTTGTCCAGTTCATGCTGTCAATAGCTACATCCATCGGCATAATGACGCTCTCCGGGTACTTTACTATCACCTGAGGCATTATTACGGCATCGATGAAACAGCAATACTGCCGTTTGCTCCCGGAGACATTGAGGCAGTAGTGGAAAATGACAACTGTCGTATATACTGGAACTACGCGTTCCCAACAACGCATCAAATTGAAGCGAATAAACCCGACATCGTTCCCCTTGATAAAACAAACCACACCATGTATGTAATAGAGTTCTCCGCGGAAACTAACATCGATATAAAAGAACGGGAGAAACGAGCTAAATATTAAGATCTTCTTGGCAAACTTTGGAGGCTCTATCCGGAGTATACCGTGCGATTGGTTGTCCTGATAATTGGCGTTTTGGGAGGCATGAAGAATAACATATTAAGGGAAATGAGGTACATTCCAGCATGTGAAAATACACCCGAACAACTGGTGATGAAGATGCAGAAATCTGTTGTCCTTGGATCCCTTCGTCTACTGAGGCAAATGAATTTGGCCGAAGATCACTGACCGAGCGGACGCGAGGAGTGGTCTTCGATATGGATGGCTTTCCGCACGACGCCCTAGGGGTCGGAGCCATAGGATACGTCGTGTTGGATCTTTTAAAGAATAATAATAATAAATGTCTTTTTATTGATAATATAAAAAAGTACAATGGAAAACAATAAAATAAAAGTAAAAAAAATGTATTCTTTACATGGTTAATATGGAAATTTCAGTGGAAACAAGGCGCAGTCTAGCCAAAGAGGCTACTCTACTGAACCTTGCTCCACTGATTATAAATATATGATTAAATATCTATATATTAATAAAGTAGTGTAGGATTAAAAAGTACATATTATATGCACTAAAACACTAGTGCCAATGCACGTATTAAAAAAAAGAAATGACAAAATATTTACAGTTCTCACTTATATAATAATAATAAGTATAATCTTTTATTTTGTAGGACAAATATATTTTCTGTTTATTTAGATAATCTAATATTTTAAGAATGAACAGCAAAATAAGTCCTTTAGTAATAAATTTCTTATATTCGTCAAATTAAGATGTTTCATTTCTGCAACTCCTGTAAGCTACCACCAACGAAAATTGTGGTAAGGGAAAGAGTTGAGCGTCTGGTCAAAATAAAGCTACTCACGAAAAATTAGCTTATTAGTAATGAATGGTAAAAATGGGCCAGGGATCCCCTAACTATTATTATTGGATCAAATTATGTAACATTTAGTTGTTTATAAAAAAAAACAATAAAAAATTATTTTTTTTTAGTTGTGGCATTTTAAATAGGTAGCACAAATATGAGATGACCATTAACTTTTTTTTTTAAATGACAACACCTATTTTTTATAACTGTAATTTCTGTATTGAATTCTTTCTATGTTCTATATATTACGTAACTTGTAAAAACACAGAAATTGGAAAAATATGAGACCCTATTTTTGAAGGCGCTTTTTTTGGCGTTATGGAGGTATACAGAATGGCCCAAATATAAGGGATCACCATTAACCTCCTTTTTTTGTACTTTCTTTATGCAAATAAGTTTATTTCTCGATTATTATAGACTTTGGGTATAGGACATACAAAGTGTTGATTAAAGTACAAGAAACAGAGTTTAAATTTAATGCAAAATTTAAAAATTTAATAATAAATAGGGTTTTGTGTTAAAAAAAAGGTAATGAATATCCCTTATTTGTGGACCACCCTGTATACAGGATTTTATTTTTCAAAAAATCACAAGTAAAAATAAAAAATTAGCATCAACACAAATCAATTAAAATAGAACAAAATAAAGATGGGTTATCAAAATTTTTATATTTAAGATACAGGATGTTAATTTTGTAACAATAAGTAAAGTTCGTTTTTGTGAATGTCTGAAATAGCATTTACCCATTTTTCTTTATTTTGTCTATTTAATTTTTTTATCATAAGGAAGCTAATTAGCAATAATTTAATTAAATATAACAAAAAAAATATATAAAAGATCCGCCGACTTGTGCAAAATTTTTATATTTGGTTTAAATTAAGTAAATTAAAATACAGCTTTTATGTCTATCTTTTTGTATTATGTTTAGTTTAAAAAATAAAAAAGATAAGTTTATACAGACTGTAAATCAGGTCTTTAGCTATATTAATAATATTTTTTGTATTAATTTTTATACATATGCTTAGCAGCGAAGTAATATTTTTAACTATTTTGTCTGTTTTATATATTTTGCATAAAATATTTGATTAAAATCTAAAGTGGCACACAATATTTAATTAATACCCTTTATAGCGTGTTTTTTATTTTGTTTACACCTTTTTTCATTAATTTGCAAAACTTGACCCCCAAGCGCTGCAACCCTGTATACACGTAGTACCGCCAGAAGCTATTGCAATTGTAATTATTAGTGTTATATAAGTCAAAAAACAGGTTTTAAAATGATGTAAATCAAACATTGTGTGCGAATTTAGCTTTAAAGAATGTTTGCAAAAAAGAGACGATATAGTGAAAATAAGGTAAGATTAGTTTTTAATTCTGATGATGGATATCTTGAGAACAAAACGATTTAATAAAAAAACACTGTTTTTATCAGCGCCCACAAAGCTTTCGTCAAAATCTGAGTTGACGCAGCTTTCTAGGGAACTAACAAAAAAAAAAAAATTTTATTAGTAGGTATATCCAAAGTTCATCAGAAAAACGTAAACTTTATTTTCTTGTTATTTTTTTTTTTTTGGGCTTTAGGAACTTAAGATTATAACCACATTTTACAAAATAACTTTGCCCCAAATAAACTTTTTTATTATTTTAACATGTTAAAATTTTTCCCTTGACTGAATTATGTTGCATCCAAATTTTATGTTACAAAATTGTTTTTTTTTATAACATTCGCTATTCCTTATCGTGTCACGCTTTAAAATAAATTAAAGGGTACCAAGTAGCAAGTAAGTTAAAAGCCACTTTTAAATTTGTATTTTGGTAATCGAAAAATAAATAAAATATCAAATAATATTTAATAAAATATAAGAACACTTTTTAAATCGCTTTTATTTTTATTTTTATTTTTTTTATTTTACATGCCTATTATTTAAAAAATAAAAGTAACTTTTTCTTAAATTAAACACTACATTTTAAGAATAGTTACCCCTTAAATGCTACAGCGAGTTTAATATTATATCCATTAAAGTAACAACAGTATTTGGTAATAATGATTTATAAAAGCTTACGTTTAAAATAAATATTTTAAATAAGATCCCATGCAACAAAAAGTAAATTAAATAAAAATTTGGAGCGACAGAAATTACTTTATAAACCATAGCTTGATGTTTTTAATCGAGGCATCTATTTTTAACAATTAAATATTTACAGGTATCGACTAAGAATACTCCTGTACCTATTAATTTTATTTAGGCATATGCGAGTTGTTTTATTTAAAGATTTTAATGGCGCAAAAACCATTAAAACCTTAAAATTAACGTTTATTTCTTTTGATGATTTATAAGAATACCGATTGATTTCTTTTTCAATGTTAAGTACATGGATTATAGACAACCAGTGCTGCTATAAAGATGGTTAAAAACCCTGTATCTCTTACCGCTTCCAAGATTCTAATTGTTCCCTCGAATTTGTAACTCCTGTATAGTAATAACTGACACAAAAATGAAAACGGCTACCTAGGATAAATGCCTATTGAGAAATAAATATATAAAAAAACAAAAAAAAAGTATTTTATTAACGCGTTTTTTTATTTCTCATAATAATTGAGCTCCTTGTCGTTTTTGTTACTTAGTCAAAATTTAAATTGAGCATTAAAAATTATAATTTTTACCCCGGATTTAGGATATAAAATTAACCTTGCACTAATTAGTGTAATTAGTATGGGTTCATTAGCAAATCAATCGATATTGGGTAAATTTAAATTTGCTTTAGATTTGCCATTATAATAACCCGGAAGCAGCACGAATAACTAAAATAAATTATATATATTTTTTATGTTAAACTGTTTTATTGTACTAAAAGCTAAAAAATATTTCGGTACGTTCAAGCTACCAGATGGCACCAATCTTCTCATCAATCTGGGGTTTTGATTAGACAAATAATAAAACCGCTGGGTCCAAAATGTCAAGTGCCCAAAGATTTAGTATTTGTCTGATCGATACCCCAGATTGATGAGAAGATTAGGGCGATCTGGTAGCTGGGAAGTACAAAATTATTTTTAGCTTTAAGTACACTAAACCGTTTAACATAAAAAAATAATAAAAATTATTTTCAAGTTTTTAGTTTTATTATTAGTTGATACTCATTCTATTGAGTTCATTTAATGCGTCACTATAACTAACCAGAACTAACAAACGATTTTATATTAGGTAGTGGAAAATGGGATGGAAAATATGTAATTTAATATTTTGTAGCATTCATAGTAACCTCCAATTCCACCAATCAAGCCCTTTCATTTGATACCCATATTGAGGAAGTTGCAGAAAAAATCTGTTTTTAGCCATTTTGTGGCGGCGGCCATCTTGAATATAAAATCATAAAATATGTGTTATATTGTATTGTCATCCAGATTAAAAGTGTGTACCACATTTTAGATCGATTGGTCGTCAGGAAGGGGTCAAATTTCAATCCCTACATTTGACCCAAATAAATAACAAATAATACACAGGACAAGTTAGTAAAACCGTTTAAAAACAAAAACTCTTTGTAGTTTATAAACATACACATGTTAATAATTTACTGCATTTTTTTTGTTTACTTAGTATTTAAAGTTTTTAAGTGATTTTTATTTACTGTTTTTTTTTATTGGTTTATGGTTATAAAATGCAAAATCTTTTACCCAGGTAGCTTCTCTAATTAAACCAGAAGTGTAAAACCTTTATTATAGGGATATACGAATAATTAAAACTTACGAAATATCAATATTTGATTCAAAAAGTAAATTAAATATTTCGTAAATTCGAATTATTCAAAAGTTCCCGATAATTCGAATAATTCAAGAAATTTCTCGTAATTCGTTTTTTAATATTACGAATTATTGTATTAATCGCAAATTTTCGAGGATATTTAATTTAGGATTTGTTATGTTTCATATTAACATATAAATTTGACAAATAATATACATTTTATTTGAACCATAAAATTAAATGCCATAAATAAAACGATTAATAAATATATATTAAAATTGAGCAATTGTCCTCTTCGGATAATTAATTTTTATTAATCAAAAAGGATATTATGGGTCAGTAGAATTTTTTGATGCCTGATGTTATGAAATCTTAATTGGATAAAATAGAGAAACCATTTATAATTTGATAATAAGTGAATAATTTGCATTATTCGTGAAATATTCAAAATTTTTGAAATATTCGAAATTTTTTGAACTATTCGAAATTTCTCAAATTATTTGTCGAATTTTAAATAGTTCAAAAATTCGAATTATTTGATTCGATTTTCGAACCGAATATTAATATTCGATTCGATTCGAACGATATTCGCACACCCCTACTTCATTAATCTCAAATGTGCCAAGTTACCTTAACAATGATAGAAAAAAAACTGATATAAAACAAGAATGCTGACCATTATTTTAATCTAAAGAACGATTTATTTTATTTTACGCACATGTCCGATAGAATATATATATCAGACGTGTGCACGAATTCGTATATTTTGGATTTTTAATCCATTGTATAGAACAGTCAGGCCAACTCTTTAATTGAAACTAATTTATCTTTTGCAGCGTTTTCGCAAATTCGCACGAAATTAATCTTAATTCGTTGATTTATAATGTGTGCCAAATGATATAAAATGATTTAAATATTGTCCAAAATTAAATTTACTTGTTTGATGGATCACATCGAAGCAGCAAAAATAACTTAAAATTTAAAATTATACTTTTTATAAACCTTATAACTAATGGAATAAATTTGAAATATATTTTTATAAGTACAGCCTTTTTCATTTATTTTTTTGAAAGTTTTAGTACTTATTGGTTTTATGAAAAATAGGTTATTAAGAGAAAAAGTTTTGCTTTTTGCTAAAAAACTTTTCAATTATTAACACTTAGGATTAAATATTAAAGAAAACTTTTAAAATTAAAATTTGCTTGGGAAAAAGTACTGGTAATTGTTTTATTTTAAAGCAAAATGCAATAACAAAATCTTTTAGAACTTTTAGAGCATAGGTAACTTTAGAATTGAATTTATGTATTTTATTTATTCTATAGCTAAATAAAGCACTTACTTAAATATACAATTAAAAAGGTTTAGTTAATTAACCTTTAGGGTAATAAGAAAAACTTTTTTATTATGGCTTATAAAATTATTAATTTAATACATTGGACAATAAAACATATATCTGTGGCTGAGTGGCTTATCGTATAATTAAAATAGGCACTTTAATTAGAAAATATAAAATATACAGGGTGATTCAACAATCAATCACGAAACTTAAGGGGGTAATTTTACTTAACAAAATATGGGCAGAGCTTCATATAATTTTTTTAAATGTCATTCGTTTTCTAGTTACAAGCCGTCAAAGTTCAATTTTTATTTTGGTTTTTGGGTTGAGTTACTGAACATTCTGTATGTATGTAGGTAATTTGATTGAAATTGATGAAAACTTTGATGTCTATTGGTGCCTAAACGGTAAGGTTTATCGCCTTTAATAAAGAGTATCTTATTTTTTAAATTTTTGATTGTCTATAAAATGGCGCCCCCAACTTTGCGATATCTGTCAAAATAAAAAAGTAATGATGTAAATAAATTTTAAGATTTAGGTAAAGTGCCCTCTGGCACTAAAATTTTAGAATCTGCAAAGCTCGATTTGTGTGCCAAATACCAACTGAATTGGTTAAAAATAAATGCAATATGGCGAAAAAAACCAAAATAAAAATTGAAGTTTGACGGCTTATAACTCAAAAACGAATGACATTTAAAAAAAATATATGAAGCACTACCCTTATTTCATCAAGTAGAATCACCCCTTTTAGTTTCGTGATCGATTTTTGAATTACCCTGTATAATACGCATGACTTGTTTTAGGTATAATATTAATAGTATCAATTGTTATTGTTATTTTTGTTTGTTTATTAAATACTAGATTATACGCATTAATTTTCGGATTTCTCGTAGCACATTAGACTATTCACCATCCCGTGGATAAAAAAATGTTTTTAAACGGTTTGACTTAACTTGACCTGTTTGTTTATTTATTATTTAATATTTAATAATAGTAGCTTTACATCTGACATTTATTGCATGATATTTATGTCAGACAGAAACAAAAACAATAAAACAATTCTAAAAATAAAACATAACTTTTTAACCGTTTACATTAGCCATTATTGTCTGTCTGACATAAATATCATGCAATAAATGTCAAATGTAAACCTAATACCTTGATATTTGGATCAAATCAAGTAACCGAATCTTGACCCATTCCTGATGACCGATCAATCTGTAATTTGGTACACATACTTAATCTTGATGTCTATACAATATAACACTTTCTTTATTATTTTATATGCAAGATGGCCGCCGATACCAAGTGGCGGATAAAATATTACTTCACTACAACCTACATATGAATATCAAATAAAAGGGCTTTTATACATATTTTTTCTACAACTTATTTAATATAGGTATCAAATAAAACGGCTTAGTTAGTAAAATAAAGCTTATTAAAATATTTTAAAATAGCAGATGGCCACTGCCACAAATTGAAAATTACATGTTTTTCACAACTACTTTAATATAAAATTATTGGTTACTTCTGGTTAGTTATAGTTAAGAATTATATGTACTCAATAGAATATGACGTATTAACTAACAACAAAACTAAAAGTCCTAGCTACCAGATTGTACCAATCTTCTCATTAATCTGGGGTATTGATTAGACAAATAATAAAATCGTTGGGCACTTGACATTTTTATCCTAATATTTACTCTGAAAAAATGTACTTTTTCTTTAAGTTCGTAATC